>VXAZ01009164.1:428455-601546 GCA_013399875.1 Gymnorhina tibicen
TCTTTTTTTTTTTTTTTTTTTTTTTTTTTTTTTTTTTTTTTCAGTTTAACATCAGTTGCATTAAAGGTGGTTTTCAGAAGTGGGTTTACCACAGTAAGTAGAACTTTGAAATCTACTCGTTGTTTTTTCACAGGGATAGCTCCATTCTGGCCTCCCAGATTTTTTTTCTGTAAGCTGGGAAAGCGTAACAAAGTGACTATTTGCTGGGTAACCCACCCAAGGGCTTCCCAAGACTGCACGGAAAATTTATTTAGATGTTTCGGGGTATTTTAGTCAAATTTTCCTAATCATTTCTATGGATCTGTGTCTAGGGAAGTAGTAATCCTTTTTGCACATGAATACTCTAATTGCTTTATTTCTTTGTGGTTAACAGCAACCATTCATAAAAGAATTGCTCGATGTGATGCTGTAGAATGATACCCTATTCCACACACTCCCTCCCCTTCTTAAAACATTGCAAATTGCATTTAACCTTTGGAACTTGTTGGTGAAAAATTATTAGTAAAAGGACTCCCAAGTATAATAAAATTATTACACAGTTTTATTTTGAAGAACATTTTGCATTTGTTTTAATACAAAATGATGTAGGTCAAGAAATAATTTACAAACCTTTAAGTTCTTATCCTGGCATTTGAAATAAGAATGATTTCAGAGGAAGTCTGTAAGCTATTCATAGGAAACTGTCATTATGTACAAAATGTTTATTGACATGTTTTAAACATCACATTTGTAAAAATGTGAACTGGATTGCTATCTAGCATATGAACTACAGGTAAAACCTGATAAGATAACTTGTTAGAACAAGTCATTGTTATCCAGTGCTAACAAAATAGTCAGTAGCTTTCAGTGTGTTTTAATTATCCTCCAAGGTCATTTCAGCCTCAAAGACATTTCAGGGTTTTACTGCATTGTGAACAATATCGAAGCCCTCTCTTGATTGCATAAAAATAAATCTTTGAAGTAGTACACGTAGGACAACAGAAAGGTAGAGGCAATAAAATATTTTTTATATCAAGGTTTTTGGTTCTGTGTAGAATCATATTATCACATTTCTTCTCTTTCCAAGCAGAGAAAGTAGAACTGAAGTAAAGCAATTTCATTTACCTGTGAAGTATTTTCTGCCCAAGATGTTTCCTCTGTCAAATTAGAGTATGTAGGTATTACACTTTGTCAAAACTAACTGTCTCATGACCAGGAATACTCTGGCATGAACTTGCCAAGGTTTCTGGGATTTGGGGTTTTTCCATGTGGGATTATTAAAAAAATAAAACTAGACCTTACTTTTCAGTCAAAAAAAAAAGAGTTGAAATTACTTTAAATTTTTTACCTTTCCAAGTATAAGACTGTGAGTAGTCAGCGGTGCTTCCCTTATGCAGAGAGATTCTTTTGACTCAATTATTTAAAAAAAAAAATCTGTTCTGTTGCCAAGTTCAAACTTGACACTTTATCCCAAAAAAGAGATTTACACTGAGAGGTGGCTCTATTTAAATATTTATGCTATAGATCTATATATTCCAAGTAAAAATACTTCTATCTAGAATTCTGTGGAGAGTTACAATAATTAGGGTCCATAAATATTGCTGCAGTTCAATTACGGTACAATAATTACAAAATATAGAACATCTCTTTACAAATACAAATCATTGTATATTACAATTAATTTACAATATTTTCTACTATATAATTTTTAGCAAACTATCTTATCTAATTCTACTATAACCTGGTTGCAAGTGCATTAGTAAGAATGCAATTATTCCAGTATATTTTGCCCTTAATGTGATAGTCATAAAACAGACCATCTGAATGATATTTTCCTATGTAAACTGATGTTACATATGACAGATTATTCTTTATATAACTTCTTTTTCCAACGATCTCTAACAGGTAGAGCATGACAAACTGTATTTTAGAAGAGCATTAAGAAAAGAAATCAGGAGGCAAGTTTGAAAACAGTGTTAGAATGGATATGCAATGGGTAGCTGATATGCTTTGAGCACTGAGGTAATGACATTATTGGTTGTCATCACTCATCTCGTGTTGCTGTTTCCCACACAATCCTGTGCCAGACCTATACAGACATTGTCACTGACAAAATCCTGCTCTACTAGGAAGGACAGCAGCACAAGGTTGAAAGACAGGCAAGATATTACACCTCAGAATCCTGCTCTAGCCCTCAAAAAACTGATTGTCACAATCTGCTTGGTTTCAAAATAACCTCATTCCTACAGAGGAATTGAAGATTCTGTGGGAGGAGACGTGACCTACTGCAGCTCTGATCACATTTCGGCAACCTGGAGATAATAAATTTTTTAGTTATGGCTTCCTTGAGGTGTGACATCACTCGTACAAAACACGGATTGGTTATTCACTCCAGCTAGTGCCTAGCATCTTGAAACTATGAGGCACTTTTTCTGTTATTAGAACATTTTCCTTGCTAAATACTATAAGCTTGTGATGCATATCATTTCATCAGCTAAGTCTTCTTCGTATCGTCCCGTTTCCGGTTCCTCATCGCTGTAGCCAGGACCAAAATCTTGAAGTTCGTAATCTTGTCTGCTTAAAATTGGAAACATATCCCCATTGGTCCCATTGCTGATATTTCCATTGAGAAGATTACTTGCTGCACTCTCCATCTCATCAATAGTCATGTCACACGCATCAGCAATCTCGTGTTTTGTAGCCGAAACAAATTTAGGGTCCTTTGCGTACCTTCCTAGGCCTTCAGATATAAGTACCTGGCAGATGGAGGGAGGAGAACAAGAATTTCAGTGGAGTTACAGAACAACAGACAGATCACAACATTAATGGAAAACACTGGAAACCTCATGCTGAATCACTGAAACAACCCACAGTTACTCAACCCCAGCTGTACAAGTAAATAACAATTAAATCAACAATGAAAAGTCTCCAAAGCACACCATGATGTGTGATAATGTAAGTGGTGCTGCAGTACATCTGACACTTCTCCTTAGAAATTTGGCAGTAGTCTTTGCTGAACATCAATCATCAGGCTGATACACTAAAGACAACAGTTAATACATCTCGGTGCAGTTAGAACAATTGCCTGAAATACAGAATTTTATATGTTCTCAGTACTTTAGAATATGTGGATAAAAGATGTCGAACTCCCATTTGCAAAAAGGTAACAAAATGTGTTTAGCTCAGAGCAATGGAAAGGAAGTGATAGATGGAAGCTACAACTGTAACTATGATTCAGAAATGCTGCACATGCTTTGCCTTCAAATCTTTTTTAATATAAAAGGGAATTCTTAACATTCTTTAGTAAACCTAAAAATCAGTCCTTACAGTTGTTATTCTCCTCTCTGCATTTAGTACACTGATTCATAGAGTTTTTGATCTTTTATTCAGATTACTGCAAAAATGGGGATTTATTTCTGTAGAAACAACAGAGAGAACAGGCATATACACCATCTCTTCCTTACTGCCATTGTGGAAGGATACTTCAGAACTGATCCTCATCTAGAAAACTCAAATTTCAAAATTCTGAAGTATCTTTAGTTCTCTGATCAATCTCTCACTAATGTGAAGATTTGGATTGAGTGGAAATCCTTTACTGCATGACAATTCTGAATAAATTCCCTTCTTTACCTAAAACCAGTTTGGGGCTGTAAAACTGAGAACACATTTTCAGAGATCTGACGTGAATTAAATTACACGCTTTTAAACGTTAGCCCCAAAGCTGCACAGACAGACGTCCTCGGCTCCTTCAGAGGCTCCTGCAGCACTCACCGCTTCCACCAGGCTGTCTGCGCTCCTCTGCTTGTCGCTGTGTTTATGCCTGAAGTCGTTGGGGACGGTCAGGTTGGCCGGCGTGAATGTCCGGTAGGAAATGTCGGGGTCGTCCGTGTACCAGGAGCTCCTGTGCAGGGAAGGCAGGCTGCCGTTCATGTGCTCCGTGGAGTCAGCCCTGTCCACCTGGATCAGAGGGGTGTAATAGGGGGAGCGGTCCCTGTTGGGAGGGGTGGCAGGTGGGGTGGCCCAGGAACGCGTCGAACGGCTCGGCGAATGTTTATGAGCTTTGCTGGAATCCAGACCTGCCACAGCCATGACCTGGTAAAGGGAAGAATTTTAGAAGTCGGTGATTTCAAATGCTCAGTCATACTCACTTCTCACATCAGCAGTTAGCTCAAACCAATTTTTCAAGCAGCAGCTGTGCAAAGTTAACACTTTCTGATGTGTAGCAGCCATGTAAGACAGGAACAGGACTGAAATTGGTAAATTGACAGGACACAATGGTATTTTTTTCCATTTTACTCATATCACAAAATCTTTTTGCTTATACAATATATTAAAGTAAAAAAAAGTATAGAAACATTCCTTCTGTCCAGAAGCTGTCAGCATTTTCCAAGGTAGGCACTGAGCCTCAGAAGGTGTGTATGTTGTACTTGCAAATTGTCACAACTGGAGTTGAGATAGGCAAGGACTAATAGACAGCTGTATTATGCAGTATTAGTATATGTATTATGACTGTATTACGCAGTCCTGGTCAAAATTCCTTAGGGCATGGTGACTTTTTGTGGACATTCAGAGAGCCAAAGGGACAGGCTGCTCATTCGGTGTTTTGTACAAGGTCGATAATTGAGACTCTTTTTCTCTAGCAAAGAATACACCGGTACTGCTTCAAACAACAGTGAAAGTCAGGAGTGCAGTATAGAGGCTGGAAAGATGTAATTCATTTGCAGTTACTGAAGAGTTTGTGTTTACCTGCTGTTGCATTAAGTGAAGTGGCAAAGCCGTGCGATGGTGAAAATTAGGAGAGAGTGGGATGTCATCTTGGCTACTTTGTCGGCGGAGGCATTCGAAGTTAAAGGAAGATCGTCTATGTGCTAAAGGGAAACCATAAATTCATTAGAAAAACAAAATATTTTTCCCCAAATTCTACTATTTCCAGAATTCCAGTGTCTGTCAACTGTGATACAAACAAAAACAGATCCTCCAGTGAGAAACAAGTTGCGCTAACAGAAGCAAGCAGCTTGTTATAAGATAAAGGATACATTAATCACATAAGCAAAAGCAGTCCTAGGCAGAAATCATAGAAGCAACATAAAATGACAGAATTTGAAGCAGTTGTTTCAGAAAACAAGATTGTGTGATGCAGCTGACTGGTTCAAACACTCAGCTGCAGAGTTTTGCCACAAACTGCTGTGAGTTTCTACTTTCTCTGTGGTTTCAAATTCTTGATTCTAATGAACCAGATTTCCCAAAGGAAATATGAAATCCCCAGTTTCTTGGAAGCAATATGCAATATGTAAAATCTTATCCAAGTCAACTTAAGTTGTCAATCCCTGATGTTTATTCTGTTGCTCAGGACAGTGATCAGCCATGGTCTCTGCTGTTACGTGCACTGTTATTCGTGATAGAAAGGAAAAGGTAGAAATCTGAACTGAATCAAGATGTTTGGCTGATGTGGAGACATTTCAGCTGATCTTGCTGAAAGCCTGCAGAATGATGGGAAGCACGTGGGTATCATTGCCCTGTTCCAGCTTCAATGCATAGAAAGCCTGGATGCTGAACTGCAGCTGGAATCCAGATCCACCCTCACAGCTGCAGGCATGGGAGTGGGACACTGGAGAGAACCTGACTGTACCAAGTTAAGTGCCAGACTTATGGCACCCCACAGCTATCATCAGATACTTCATGCTGGATACTAACAATCAAAGAGCCACTGAACTAAAATAGGCACTTCCACGAGGTGATGTGGTCCATCTAAAGCAAACTTTCTCTCTCTCCCTTGTCTCTATGGTAAATCCAAACACAGGAATGTAAGCCTTAGATCCTGATCCTGGTATGCCAAATGCCTCAATACCAAAGTGAATAAGAAGCAAACCATAGAGTCCCTTCATCCAAAACAAGGCACTCCTTTGCACATGCTTCTCTGTGGAGAAGAGGCTGAAAGAAAATCTCAGTCATTCCTCAGTACACATCTGGAAGTTGCTTAAATACTGTGGTGATGAGTTTGGTATAAAAACATCAGAAAGCTTGACATGGAGCTCAATTTACTGACTGCAGAACTCATCCAAGGCACTGGATGTTATGTTCACTTGGACTGAATGAGATGCTAGCAGGAACTGTTTAGTGAAATGCTGCACATCCTTTTTTTTCTTTCTTCTTTGTTTATGTGAGAAGATCAAGGCTTCCTCCCCAGGCCAAACAGCCTGTACACTAGTTAAAAACAATAGGTTTGAGATTCTTTTAAAATCTGCTCAGATACTGAGCTGCTAAAATCTCTCAATGCTTTTCCTGAATATTAAATAAATGGTTATGACAGGAGGTATGACACTGATTGCTCTTGTGACATTACCCTGGTGAAAGTCAAGGACTTCCTAAATTACCCTTATGCAATTTAGATCAGAACTAGTTTCTCTTATCCTAGAATATCAAATATTCTCTTATCTAGTACCTTTATCTAGTCTCCTGTAGGTGAGATAAAAAGTGTAACTTCCTCTAAATAAATGACTGCCAAACACTCTCATTAAAACTTTATCTCTAAGACTGCAGTTAGAGGAAACCTTCAACCCTCCACTCAAAGCACTTTCATGGGCAGGCCCGAGACAATTTTTGTATGAAAGTTTTTCTCCTGCAATCCATGGAATGGATATACAAAGCATCTACCTATTTCTTTGGCTTAAAATTCCTCTGCTGTCAGAAAAGCTTGTAGAAATGTGTACAGGAGTCTCCTTTCACAGTCTCTCCTTCATCTGATGTCTGTCCCTTCTGCTACTGAAAGATAGCCAGCAGCTTTCTGTACCCTTCACTATTGTTCATCTGAGTTGTTTACTCTCTGTGGTACAAGACTCACTCTGCCTTTCCCCCTGTGCCCCTTAAGGTCAGAAAGCCACACAGCAGAGAGCATTGCTGGTCTTGTCATAAGCAGTTGAGTGCCTAAAGGGTGGATCCAATACTGGCAGTATTGCTGGAGAATGCTTCCTTTATTATATAAAAATATATTTTTCTGCTGCCCTTTACCACAGCTTTCTGTAGCGTTAAGCAGTCTGAGACTGTACATCAAATACAGAATTATCTCAGTACACTTGAGAATCTCTGAGACAAGAAAAAGCCTTAAAAAGAGGTTGCTTTTGCACTTCTAGTGCCACCCCAAGGAGTTCCTCTCTGTGAAGTGTCAGAGGTCAAAGACTGAAACCCAAGAATTTGAGTCTGTGCCTGGCTTCACCAGAGGATTTGCACTGCTAATTGCTGCAGTATGGCCTGGAATATACAAAGACAGAATTACAAGATAAGAACCATGACAGCTTGTAGAAATGCAGATGAAGCAATATTGTTCTTGAGATAAGGAAAAACCAAGGGAAAGATCTAAGCAAGAGAAGAAATGAAAATTAAAGAAATAGGAAAAAAATATCTGTTGACAATGCTAATTTTATCTATAAATTGAAACATTTTCTCCCACAGAAGAAACACAGAATTTTAAGCACTGTTCCTGAGACAGCAGAATAAAGTACCAATGTGAATCTCAAAAAAGATGCTTAAAATCCAAGTTTAAAAGAAGCCTTTTTAAACTGGAATCTGTCTGAATGCATTTAAATTATTTCAGATTTGCAAACAAATTGTCCTTAATGTACTTACGTGGTGGTGTTGGAGGTAGCAGCCGTCTCCTAGGAGATCTTTTTGTATCATAACAGAGCTGTGAATCATCTTCCTCAAAAAAACCATGTGGGTGATGGTAACCTTTTGGTCTCTCAAAATCTGAGTCATGGCAGTGATATCTACAATGGTAATCATATCTATGCCTGCATTAAAAAAAATAAAATATTATTTCAGTGAGTCTTTGTAAACAGATCTATTAGTTTCCTTCTAAAAGATTTTCAAGTCTACTCTTTCTCCAGCAAGATAATTAAATACTGCATTCTATAACTGCACAACTCAAATTTAAAATCCAGTTTCTGTAGGATTTTGAGATAGTGGGCGCATACTTTCGTGCTAGTACAGTTACAGAGTCAATTCTCAGGTTAAATTTTTGATCAAATTGTATTTTCAATTAATTTATTCTTACCAGTACAGGCAAAAATGTAAGATCTCAGTTGCACACTGCTTAAAAAAATAAAATAAATACTCTGCTCTAGTCCTGCCATGCTCTCTTGAGAACTCTGGGTAAGGTGCGGGAGCACAGAAGCTCAGAATGAATTTAAGCCTCTTACATTCTGGATATTCTTGTGTTTAAAATCAGATCTTGGAAGGGTGTTACTTGATGCTAACTATCATACAAAAAAAATTAGTGACCTGAGAATTCTGTAAAATTTAGCTTTCATGCAAATCTCAGCCTCTATGCAAACCAACGAGATGCAGATGAGGGTGCCAATCTTGCCAGAATTCAGCTGGTGGATGTAGTCCATACAGCAGGAGAAGGAGGAGGAGAACTAAGCATGTCTGGCACTTGAGCATATGCACTTATAGATCTAAGGTAAAATGGCAATAAATTCCTCTACTTCTGGGCTGGACTTGAAAATAAAAAAATATGAAAAAAGGTGGAGATTATTTTTGAGATGTTACTGAATTTATTCAATAGAAGGGAAACATTCTATCATTGGAATACTCTCCATTCCTACTCATCGTTTCACATTTCAGCAGTTGTGGAGTATTAATTTCGTTAAAGAATTTGCAGCGTGAGTGTGCTTAGTGAAGCCTTTACATCGGTGTACCTAAAATACTGAAATATTTTTGCATACTGTTTTATTTAACCAATATTTCTATTTAACAACAACATTTTATTTAACAAATATCCTCACCTGTTTCCTGACAACATACTGTCATCTTCATAATATTCTTCTCCACTATAATACTCCTGCTCTCCCAAGTAATGGTCATCATTGCAATAGTCTTGGACTTCGTGTTCTTCACGGCGAATGGTAGGTCGGCGCACATCACCAGTGTCAGATCTGTAAATAGCAAATAAATAGGGGGGTTTTTTTCTATTTATATCAATTACATATTGTTTATTTTATACACAGTTGTTTTCATGTGCTTCAAAGGAGGAAATAAAAAGACAAGCATCAACAACTCTCTAGTTCAGAATGTGGTGTTACAGTAGTGCAGAGCACTGCAGTTCAGAACATGAATGATGTATCTGTTTCTTAAAGATGGCCTTCCTTTATTTCCTTGTGGTACAATAGGAAAACAATAAAAGGATGCTTAGTGAAGTCAAATAGATTCAAGATGTTTTTACATGATATACATTCAGTCATTTGGAAAAACACAGCCTCTCTCCAATGCCTGAAGTTTGCCAAATGGCTCAAATATTAAGGAATTCTCACTGAGGTATTTAAAATAAAATCTGAAATGGATATGCAAATCTAGACACTAAAACCACCACTGAACATCCATTTACCAATGCACTTCAATTAAAACAATAGATCCTATTTTTTAAAAGTTGTCTTAGAAAATATTCAGATGTAAGACCAGGAAAGATTTTGGGTCCCCTACAAAAGGAACTGTACACATTAACATTTATCAAAGCTAGCACCAGTGGTTTTTGCAGTCTTGACAAGTCAATTTTTAACAAGGTCTGCAATTAAGTGTGATCTTTAGCCTGTTGAAAACTGCAGAAACCTGCCTGGACTTCCAAAAGAGCTTGAATAATTTTGAACTTTATCAGAAGTTTGTCCTTTTAGAACAGGCAGTGAAAAATTTTATTTAAAAATTGTCACTTAAGTTACCAGGCGTATGCATTGCGGTACAGTTAATTTAGAAAAGAAAAAGGAAAGAAGAAAAAAAGAAATAAAAACTCCTCTGCCCTCTTCAATTATGTCAGAACAATATCAACTCACCTAATATACGTTTCATAGTAGCGTGTTCTATCCAGGTAGGCCATGAAAATGAGAAAAGCATTTTAAAAACAAGTCATTTAGAGAAATTCTTTGGTGATTACAACATCTGTGCTGTAACTAATGATTTCATTTTAAGGAAAACTGCTACTTTCAAACCCCAGTGAAGTTTTATGCATCTCCCATTCATCAGAGCTAGATTTTAAATACAGCTCATACACCTTAGGCAACAGACATGAAGATTCAAATTAATTTCACTTAGCTTAAGTTTCCTGTAGTGCATTTATAAATTTATTTAAAAGCAAAGACATATTTGTAAGTTTACCTCCTACTGCTCGGCCTTCTCCGCTTCTCGTGGTCAGTCCTGGAGTGAGAACGGTAACCATTTTCAGATCTGTGCTCACGAGTTCCAAAACTGGTGTGTTTTCCATGGACTTTGGACACGTTGGCGTTATTGAGATTGGCATTTGTTGAGTTTGGAACATGCTTTCCTACCGAGTTGTGGTTGTGGTGGTTGTGGTACACAGAGTTTCCTGCCTGATGGTACATGTTTTTCTCAGTATCGCTTGCAGAGGGAATTGAAGGCCGCTGGACATGTAAGGGACGGTGTGTGGTGTTGATTTGCTGAAATGAATCTCGTCTGTCACTGCTAATGTGGTTTATGTGGTTGCCAAAGAGGGCACCATTCCTCTGTTTTAGGGGAAGAGAAAGAAAAAATTATATCAGATACCTTAACAGAACATACTTTTGACAGTGACAACTTACTTTTCTCTCCTACATGCATAGAAAAGTAGCAATTCAAGTAACCTGTGATTTTTCTTTCTAATTTTATGATGCTTCAGATGGGATCTCCTGAAGTGACAAAGATGTGATTGTGGTGATGACAATATCGTGTTTCAGAGTCAAATCAACAGTATGCTGTGATCATTATTCTTTTCCACACAACTAAAAGTGACATATCCAGCTTTCTCCACATTTTATTACGCAGGAGAAACCTAGATTCCCATACATGAACATGCACCAGCTTCCTCAGGAAGAGATGTGTTTGCTTAATTTTTGGGAACACTTTGGAGTGGAGTCCTCTCCTGCTCTCCCGGAGCACCGGTTTGCAACAGGCGTCACTCAGACAGGATGGAGTGCCATGCAACAGCTTGCAAGCAAATCTTGGAACATTCAGCTCCAGTGCTTCCATTCTTTCTTCTCGCAGAGGTACAAGAAAGAGTAGTTTCTGTTTATCAGCCCTGGGAGTGTAATGGATGGTGAAAGAGAGGATGAGGTGCTAAGTTATGACTATGACATGCAGCTCTCTTTGACACCTGACCCACGTTAGGGAGCCTCCCTGTCTAGCCAAGTGTGGGTCCTGGATGACAGCAGTCTGAGTTGCAGCTCAATCTAGAGAAGACAGGAGGTAATGATGGTTGGCAGAGAAATGCATCTACTGATGGCAGCTGGGGCACTGTCTCCAGTGCCACATCCTCCTTTTTGCAAAGGACAGTAGCAAGCTATGGGGCTTCTGCTGTAATTCCTGCTGAAGCCTGATTTTACATCTGCTTTGTCTGAAATGCTTGGGAAAAAATAAGTTTTCTTGCTGGCTGACAAATGGTTTGCAGACTGCCTCTGATTATAACACCAAATTTACACGTTCACCATTTAGGACTAAATAACATAAAGAGGAAAACTAATCTTTTCTTCTGATTGATTCTTATTGATATTTCTCATGGGACTGGAAATGGCATTTGTATTTAGTTGACCTCTATGTAATTACATGCATTCATCTTAAAATACTCAGCTCCGTGTCTGTTGTTGTTTGCTTGCATAGACTTTCATTCTCTTCTTCCTATCTACCACTGCAGAGATTAAAACCAGTTTAAACCTTGCCACTATCAAAATTTAAGACAGCAAGGTTCATGCGTTTTGTTAGGATTTGCTTAAGAAAAAATAAGAATTAATGAGAAAGAATTAGGGGCAGGAGAACCACCCTGCAGGAACCGCTTCCTAAATTTATGAAGAAATGCAAGTGTCCTGATACTACCATTTTTATACATTTATCCATAAAATATACTTATTTATAAAATATTTCTATTTCCTGATTTGAGGGGTTTAAAAGTATTATTATTGTTATTATATTATTTTGTATTCCAAGATAAGGTCATTCTTTGCTCTCATATTATACAAAAAACAATTCACATGGTTGGGTTCTGACATTACTTTATAAACATCTTCCTCCTCCTCTGGATTGTTTTCCTCTGGTTCATCATCTTGCAAGTCACAGGATATAGCTCGGCGTATTTCTGGGCCAATATCATGAAGTGTCCTTAGTCCTGCCTAAATCAATGACAATACCATAACACATTAGGAATGCAAACTCTTTTCCGCTCTTTAAGTACAGGTGTTAAACTTATTTTAAAGGACAATTAAGAGTTTTTGTATCCTGACATCCACAGAGGATGCATTCTGCTGTAAGTTCCTTTACTGTTATTAATAAAAGGTTTATATATTCCAGTACCACCCTGTTGAGGTGATCATGTCTTTATACCACAGTGTAGATATGACTAAAACACCACTGATGTTTATGGACCCCTATAGAAGAAAAATTAATCTTATTAAAATGTGTAAGTAATCAGCAAGAACTATAATAAAATGCATTTCAATGAGATGTATATTTAATGTTCAAAACATGTTTGCAGCCTGTGTCAACAAAGGAAACACAAGGAGATCTTTGCTATAGCAACAGCAATTTTAGCAGAGCTCAGATGGAAAAGAAAGCGGTGAAATAATTCCAGCTCATCTGCACTGCACTGTGATATGCAGATATTTGGTTTAAAGCTTTAGTTTAGGACAGAAAAGCATTGAGTTACAGCAGCAGAGACTCCGTGTACATTGGTTCATATTCCTCTCAAGTTTGCTACCACAAGCAACATTTAGGAAAAAGGATGATGCTGAAACTGTCCAGGACACACCTGCACGTGAGGGAGGAAAGAGACGTCACAGCCACGCCAAAAACTCAGTGCTTTTGTACCGGCCTGCCTTACTTCAAAAAGGAGATATTTTTCCTGATTTAACTCTGGCTGTTACAGTCCAAAGCAAGAAACACAGTCTCCTTCTTCCCAGCAACTTCTTTTATCTCCTCGGGTTCAGAAGAAATCCAAGATGTGTTTGTTTAACCCTTTACTACCACTGCACTTACACTACTAAAAATCCTGCACAGCACTTGGCTCAATTTTTGATTATGATTTAAAAACCTTTTATTTATTTATTCTTTTTTAGCATTTTTGAAGGAGATGTCAAGGCTGTCCCAGCCCATCACAGCTGTACTTCTATGGCACAACACTGACATTGCATGTTACTTGTCCTGGGGTAGCATGGGGATGTGTAGAGAATTTTGTGTGTTTCAGAGCTCCAGAAGGAACTGAGGGACCTCGGAGGACCCCAAACATGACTTGGTCTCTTTCATGCTGTTTCCTCACACATTCCCAGGAGCACACTCAAAACTTCCACCCAAAACAGAAACAGCTGCTTTGCTGGGGAGAAAAATGGCATTTATGCAGTGTGGGCTCTCAGAACCTGGAAAGGGATGAACCAAAAAGCTTTGAATCTTAATGGTGTAGGTTTACTACTAGCTCCACTTCAGGTTTCACTCACTGCAGTATTTCACTTCCTGAAAAAGGTGCCTGACTAATCATATTATCTACATCTGTCTGGCAATCCAATTTTCTTCCTCAGGGATGAACTTTGAGAGTTATGTTATAATTGAGCAAGGCTCTAAAAATCATTTACTAGTGAGTTAATATATAATACTCGTTTCATGAATACATTGGGAATGGTAGGATTGCTTTCTCCCACTTCTTATGCTAATTGCATAGTCAAAACCTCAGCAAGGTTGCTAATGTCATCATTTTGTGAGGTGCTAAAGGGAAGCAAAATTAACACTTTAAGGTACAGGTATTCAAGCAGAGGCTTGTGTTTATTTAGCAGAAACAAAGGCAGCATTGATTTAGTAGAGGACTGCTAATATATTTTGGTTATTTGACCATTAGCAAGAAGAGGAACTTGCATTTCACACTCACTACCTGCTTACTTTAGAGCAAAGAGAACTAAAAAGAACAAAAAACCCCAACTGGCACTTTAACATAAAAATAAACTGGGGTTAGTACGAACAGAATACAATTCAAAAACTGCTAAAATAAGGAAATTAGCATCCAGAAAAATACCTGAATAGACGTACACTACAGCACTGAACATAAGAGACTAAGCAGTCTTGATTGTCCAGAGGAGCTGGAGGCTCGAGGAGCCCATCTCCTGGGGCTGAGTGCAGGAGACCCATCTCCAGCACTGGCTGAGGGCACTGCTCTACCACTGCACAAAAGCTCTGAGTTTTCAGCCCAAGCTGCCTTCAAGCTGAGCCCTTCTGTGAACACAGCACTGTCAGAGAACAGCATCAGACAAAATTTAAGCCTGACAAAAACTACTCGCTCATATTCCTGTCTGCCAAATCGTGACAAAGTCCCACAAATGTATGCCTGGAAGCTGAGAAAAGCCACGTGTTTGACAGCAACACACTGAATAGTAATTTAATTTTGATTACATTTCCAACTGCCTTCTGGCTTACTTCTTGGTGAATTACCTCTCCTTTACTCAAGAGAAAGCAGGCAGCCTTTATCATCTCATCTCATGTCTCTCCAGTAATACTCATTTCCAAGTAACAGACCTCTTGCAGTTACACAGTCAGCAGTGGAAGACAAAAACCTGGATCACTATATGCAAAGGTGTATGTTAGTCACACTAAACCCTGCAGCTTTATTCACTCAGCCAGCTCTAAAGCTCTCAAACAACAGCAGTCTGCAGAACTGAAATATTCCTCAGTTTATTTGCTCTCGTGGAACTACCTACAATTTTATGAACTCTATCCTTAAAATGACTACTCCCACTTACTGTCTCATTTTACCTGGTGCAATCCAGCAGCATTCTAAGTAATCTAAGCAACGTTTTTATGACAGGGGAGCACCACATAACGATACAAATGTTCATGCTGAGCTCTTACTGGTAAGACAATTCTTCATTAGATCAGTCAGCCACCACTAAAGTGGGACTGACGTAAAAACATAGGAATTGGTACTTGTACGTCAGTAGGAAAATCCCTTCTTTGAACCACACTTAATGTCTTCTGTGAAGACTTGAAGAGGCAGCACGGACTGATCAAACATTTGACTTCAAACACTTCAAAGCCAAATCGAAGAGCTCTTAAAAAAAAGACTGGACACAAACATCAAACCAACCTTCCCCACATCTCTTCTTTAATTTACAGGGAAGAAGAGGCCTTCAGACACACATTCCCTACATAATACTGCACATTTTAGTCTACCCAGCAAGAACCTTGGAGACGTTTTAACACACAAGAGGGCAATGGAAGCACTCCATGTCCTCCATTTTTGAGGTTCTAAAAACTGCTACATTTAAATCAGGGTAAAAACAAAAGCAGAGCAGATGGGGCTTTTTGAAAAAAGAGAGCCTGGATAGCAATTTGTCTACCCTTGCCAGAGGTGTGCTTGTTTCTTTTTGACTATTACTGCTAAAGTTCTTAGAAGGTGGGTTATTGCCCTTCGTAGAACTTTATAAGACTTTTTGTTATTACATACAGTGATTCCAGACGTGCCACATTCCTGAAGCATCACATTATAATGACTTTAAAAAAAAAAGCCAAATTTGAGTGTTATACAGGAAGTACTTCCTCACAGTCCTTAAGCATGGCTCTAACTCTGTTCTACAGTTTTCACTAGAAGTTTGAAAAATAAGTTATTTCTTGTTCAGACACACCGTTTACCCAAATTTTAATTTTGGATTCCTTCCTTGCTTCATCTTTTTTCTGTGTAGGTATGAGAAAGATGAGAAGTATCAGTGCAATGGTTACTCAGCAAAGCAGTGACACACAGAGTGCTGAACAACATAATTACATGAGAAACCCAAGCACGTCTTTAATTAGGCTTTCCCATAAATGCACAGAATGGCTTCAGATGAACGTGGTAATTCTGTGCAGCTGTGCTTTGGAGGGACAACAGCACCTGCAATGTTTTCAGGATGGAACAAGGCACTGATACACCAGTGATGGGTCCTAAATAGCACCTCAAGAGACAATGACTGATGCCCCTGGTCTCTGACACACCATTGAGATGATACAGATGTGTTTTCAAAAGCAGAAATAACAGAACTGTAGGAGTCCCTCACCCTCAGTGAGAAAAGATATCGTATCACCAGTAACTGTACCCCTACACAGCTTATTTAGATAAATGCTTTAAGAGGCTTGAAAGGCACCCCACACCAAAACATCAAAACATTTGAAAGTTAAACATGTAAACATTTTGAAAAGACTGCTTTTAACAAATGCCAAATAGATTTTAAATCACCTTCCCACATCTACAGTAGGCATAAAAGAGTAACACCATTTTAGATAAATGTCTTATATTAAGAAACCTGTGTAAAATGCAAGACTCAGGTCATGACTTTCATAAAAACATTCAAGTGCTTATAAATACTGGAACTACAAAAAGATCATTTTCCCTGTACCTAAACTCAGCCCACAACCATTTTAAGGTATGGTCCAACCTACATATAGATGCAGTTTAAGCTTAGTTTAAGATGTGCAAGCACAATACCCTTATTCAAATAATATCATTGTCACCTACACTATTTCCAGTCAGTAAAATACCCAGCAATCCCTCTTTTGAGGCATCTTAGAGTGATACCAGGAATTGGAAGACAGTGGCAAGCTTTGCTTCACAGACTTCGGAACAATGATGTATATTTATGTATATTGCTGTATAAACTCACTAGAACTGGAAAAAAGCACAAACAATAATTCTAAATACTTAGGTTTTCAGAGCTTCACAATCCTGGAAGCCCATGACTCTAAAAACGTTCATGTAAACCATTAGATTTATAGGTAAAGAGCATGTTTTTACTATCTGCTTATTTTAGAGCAAAGAAAACTACAAAGAGTAAAAATACCTCAGAGCTACACTTACACTTTAACATAAAAATAAACTGAGGTTAGCATGAACAGAATACAATGACAGAACTAATAAAATAAGGAAACGAGCATGCAGAAAAATAGCTGAATAACCTACACTATAGCAGTGGACATAAGAGAGGTAGTAGTCAAGTCTTGATTGTCCAGAGTTATCCATCCTGGCAGAGCCCAGCTCCCAGCGCTGAGTGTGCCGTGCTGCAACTGCACAAAAGCTCTGAGCTCTCAGCCAGCCCAGGCTGCCTTTGAGCTGAGCCCTTCTCTGAACACCACATGAACATGGGAGCACAATTAAACTGAACTTGAGCAACAAATTAACCCCCTCAGCCGATGCCTACCAGAGGGTTTGGCTTTTTCCCTTTTCCATTGCTGTTTACTGCAAGGTTAATAATAGTTGTAACATTTGCAGAGAGAAAAAAGCATAATTGCTTTAATATGAAACATGTTTCCAAAATCAGGTTCAGCTCAATAAATCAGTGCTTTTGTGTACCTGGGATGTGAAAGAAAATATCCTTTAATTTTTATCTGTGTGTATTAACAAAGAGGGCTACATATAAATAAATATGAAATACAGATGTGTTCCATAGTTTACAGTAAGTATTTTCCATAGGAAAAATAGTGTAGAATTAGTTCATTCCCTCTATGTGCTAGATGAAAGTAATTAAAATTGTTCATGCTTCACTTAACATCTATTTTCCTAGGAATGTGACTACTGTTTGGCTCAATACAAGTTTCCATCATTACACAAAGACATCTCTTTCTGACCCAGAAAATTTATTTGTTGTCACTGCACAAGTATCAGTGAATAGCACAAGAAAGGCAATGGAAGCCCTCTTTTCTGGTTGACCTCAGGGCATGTGTAACACTACAAAAATGGCCTAAACATCTGACTCAAACTGGTCACCCATTTCGTTTCATTTCATTTCGTTTCATTTCATAGGCTCTTGCTCTCTTGCCTTCATAAGGGAGTGAATTCCCCTGGGTCTGCAGAAGACAAACCGTGGGGTTCCAAGTGATGATGTTGTTGCAGCTCTGAAGATGGTGAAGAAGACAACATGCAAGTTCAGACAAACTGCTGTTGGTTATCATCGGAAGTGTCTTTTTCTGAGCGAGGAGGAATTAGAAATTTCACAGCAGAAAGACTTCCTTGACAGCCTGAGCAGATAATCATTCCCTCTCCACTTTCTAGGCTGCTTTCCTCCTCTCTGACACGTACCCAAACAGCAGCCTGGGTTAGGCTAATAGCAAATGCTACACCCTTGAGGAAAACCTGAGCTCTACAGAATAAAAAACACCCTGAATGAGGTTACTGTGGAGTAAGAAGAGGAATTCCTGCCTGCTGCATGCTCTGGCATACACAAAGCAAATCTAGTTTTGCAGGGAGCTCTGCTCTAGTTTTCTAACTCAACCCAAACTTCCATTGTTTCTTCTGTGCCAAACACATCTCAAATCCAGAGTCAGAAGAAGCTGTTTCTTTATTGCATTTGGGGGGAGGTTCTGGCCCCTAAACATGAGGGGGCTGCCAGGGACATTCTTGTGACACAGTTCACAAGTTTTGGTTTCATAAAACCAAACAAAACTCAGGCAAAGGATGCTAGTTTCAGTTTCATGTGTTAAAATGCTTAAGTCTTAATGACAAAAAACCCCTATTCTGTATATTCTAGTGTTCATTCACTCTGAAATGAAATGCTCTGTGTGTCTCTCTGAAGATAACATCTTCTAGGAACAGTATTTTCACACATGCTCCTGGGTCAGTCTGCCCTCCTGAGTCCACAGACTGAATCTTTAGCTAAGTAATGTGGTTTCCAAGTGAAGATTTATTCCCACACTTGGTGAAACAGAACTTATTAACACAACTACTGTAGGCCTCCAGAAAGCCTCACTGGACTTTCCTGAGCTCACAGAATTTTACTCTGTGTTATGCAATTCCCTTCAGCTAACTAAAGACAGTGTGGATGGCTCCCTGTCTTTCGTACTACACTTTTTCTGGAAGGGCTTTGCTTACTGAAAACATTACTTTTTATGACCTTGAATTCTAGTTGTGGTATTGTGGAGATTTTCCTTTGCAGTTTCTAAAAACCTTTTTCTCCTGCATGTAAAGGTTCTTAAATTATTCCAGATCACTTTTCTGCATATGTTAACCTAAGTCATTCCATCAGAGACAGCAGCATAAGAAGTACATGTTTTTAAAAGTTTTAGTTAAAAGCAAGGCATCCAGCTTAATATCCTAGATTATAACTAAAGGACTAGTTTTAAAAAAAAACAAAAGTTAAGTGTAATTCCCTTGGAAAAACAGGGCCTTAGGCCATTTGACAGCTACAAGTTCTCCCTTCAGTATCTTCAAAAGTACTGAATGAAATTATTGTAAAAACCCAGCCTTCAAAACCCCAACAAAATTCCATGTGAGCATGAAGAATAAGAGGGCAAAGACGTGATATATGCAAAAACAAAGTCTGTTGCAGTCTCATAAAACAGGGAAAATGGCAACATCCATTAATTTTTTGCTCAACAGTTGTCCTTAGAATTAAAACACAATGGATTCTGCAACAAGGAGCCTTCTGTCTCACAGGGGCTGTTTATTCTCTGAAGGCAGGAAAGTGTGACATGGCCAGCTGTAAGAATCAGCAGGATTATAAAACTGTGACTCGCCTCATGCTTCACTCAAAGGTTAGGAAGGGACTGTAAATCTTGATAGCAGGTTGTTTTCTTCCTCTCTTGTAAAAGAAAGGAGATAAGGAAAGCCAGGCTAGATAATGCAGGAACTGCAGGGTTTATTAGATCTTTAAGAACCATGTTCTTCACTAATTAACTTGCTCATTCACCCCAAGAGAAAGCCACAGGTATCAGCAAAAGTACAAGAGCATTTATGGCTCATATGGCTTTTGACACAAATTGGAACAGGGGACCTTGCTTTTATCTGCTGGTTTGCTTAAGGATTTTGCAGCACGACAACTGTTCTGCAATGGGGTGAGATGTAAACTAGAATATGAAAATACAGTTGCTCTCGTTCTTTAGAAGTAGAAGAATGAGATGGCTGGAAGGATCTTATTAGCCTGGTGAAAGTAATTTCCTCATCTTATTTTAAGCTCTAAGCAAGCAATTCCTAGTATAGAAAGGTTCTCAATGACAGAGCTCAAAAAATCACAGCCAGATGTAGCCCAGCTTCTGCTGCTCTCACCTCCAGCAGTTCAGAAAACAGGGGCTGTTTGCAGTGGTATTATCATGACTACCAGAAACTATGAAATCTTACTTAGTTAGAGAAACCTAATTAAAGCTGCTGTTGAAGTAACATGTCCACACTGATTATAGGAAGTTTCTAATTTCAAAAAGAAAATTCTCAAAACAATAGAGAAGGTAAACACAGCCAAGTATAAAAATAAAGGTCCTGTATTTACTGTCAGATTTCAGTATCAGGAACTCAAGTGTAGCTGAGGATAATTTTCCCCTCCACAGAGGAAAGAAAGCTGACAAATTCTTGTTCTGTTGCTGTTCCTCATCTGTTCTACTCACGTCTTTGTAACAAAGTCAGGTGCTGCAATACTGAATATGCTGCATGTTTGATTAATTAATGCTGGAGCAGCTCTGCTATAGTGACATAACAGTCATCACAACTTCCCTGAAAAACTGGCTAACAGAGTGATTCTGCATGTTTCTGCTTTTCTTAGTCTATTGTTTACCAGAGAGATATGCAAACATTAGTTCACATAGAGTGTTTGAGAGAATAAATGGAAAAGCAGTTACTACTGACTCTCCAAGAAATAATATTTTCATAGTTACAAGCTTTTCACAGAGCATCCAACAAAATTTCTATAGTTTAGACACAAGCTGGATCATATACCCATAAATTATGCTGCCAAAAATGGTTGATAAGAACGAAGGCTTCTGAAAACATTGAATTTTTACAAGCATTTAAGCTTTGGACAAAGCATGGAATAGGTGGAATAGCAGGCTGAAAATGGAGACACCTGATTTTTACACATTATAAGACCAAAAAGATTCTATGTGACCATTTATACTAAACTCCCTATAACACATCCCACAGGACTATTCTCAGAGTCATTGATCAGAAGGAATCAATTCCTTGTTGAAGTGAACATCTCTTGTAGAAAGATACCCAGCTCTGTTTTAAAGCTGTCTCCTCATATAATTAATTATTCTAACAAACACGGCATTGTGACTTTGAATTTGATGTGCTGTAGCTTCCAGTTTAAAGTTATATTATTCATTTATATGCTGGACTGGGCTTTTTTTTTCCAACCAGAGGTTCCACGTGTCTTTGAAACAGTATTTCCAGGGGTTTTTTTTGGTAAATCAAGTTGAGTCCCAATGATTTTCTAGAAAGACAAAAGCAGAAAAAAGGAAGATGGGGAAAAAGAAAGCAATAATCTTCCCATCTACTGGCCTGGCTCATTTTAATACCATGGGAGCATTATTTTAATCAGAAAAAAGTGTTCCATGCCTCAACTCCCACAGGCTTTTGCAAATTTCTAGTAGAGATCCATGGTCATTTTTTTAGATGTTTTGAACTGAAAAATATTTTCCTAAGGAGACAGTAAGAGCTGAGTCTTTCCAGTTCCATCTTGCCCTCTCTCTTTGTCACTGGACAGGAAGCAGAGTCTGATAATAAACAACAGAGCATGCTCACATTTGAGAACTCAGTGGTTTTCTCTACATTTTTATGTGTGCAACTTCAAAAACACAAGTGGAAACCTGCAATACTGAGGCTCAAAACTACCTTAGACCTCCTTATGCTCAAATGCTTCTGCAATAAAGAAGTCTGAAAAGTCTTTCCTAAAAATCCAGCATCTTTCACTTCCCTCTCAACTGTTTGCAGCCTTTTTATCCGTTCCTTTACCATTAATTTTCTCTTCTTTTGTGTATGCAAATACAATTCATACAGTCCTGGCAAGCCATGTGGTCACAAATAAATAGCAAGAATTGTGGTGAATCTCTCCCTGCTTGTTGCATCTCTTGTTTGTGGTGATTTGGAACACAATGGGAGTCAGAGCTGCCAGCACAGACATTCTTAGGAAATGGGGATGAAAAAAAATTACCCACTTAACACGGCAAAGACCATTTTGCTAAACTGAAGTACAAACCAACAGGATTTTAACCAACAGTATCTCAATCAAGTTAACGCAATTCTCTTTTAGAAAGGGATTTTCACAACATAATCCTATATTTTGGCATCAGAATAAAAAACTATCAGAAACAAATATGTTTATAGTTTGTAGCAAACTGCTAATCGTTAACTGAAATTCACAAAGTCACAACCCGATAAAAATGGTGCAGTGTATGATGGCTGGAATTATTTGAGAACAGCTTTCCGTTTGCCTGTTTCAAAGTTCATTCTACAAAGGGTACCAGTGGAAAGAAGTTGTCAGAATTTGCTCTTTAGATCACGTGTACTCTATGGACTGCTGGCTGCAGGCCTGTTGAGAGACAGAGGGCCAAATCTATTGTCCTGGTTTCCATGTGATAGCTTGTTTTAAGAGACAGACAGAAGTGTGGGACGTTAATGCCGTGTGTTAATATTACTTCCCATGAAAGAAATCGATGGATGCGAAATCCAGAATTTGAAAATATTAAAAAAAATAGGAAGATATTTCACAATATCATAAGTGGAAAAGAAAAAGAACAATGAGAATTAAGAAAAATGATACTGTATAAAAACCCCTTTACTATGAGGCAATGCACAGTAGGAATTTCCCTGAGAACTGGCTTTTAGCATCGTAGGAACACAAGAGATTGAACAGTTAAAGCAAGACAAAGAACATAAATGATAGCTCAGAGCTTTATTTATCCAATACCCAATCAGCAGCTTTAGACTGTGATTTATCAGCTAGACTTGCTAAGAAATTTTATAACCATTGTTACTGTTTGAGTAATCCATAGAGAATAAGTTTTTGCACTTACCTTGTTATAGACAGAATAGCAGGATTAGGTTTTACTTTTCTGATGAATAAGGGCCAAAAGTGTCCCAGCTAAACAAAATCCTGGCAGCATTGCACAATCATCAATATTCATCTACCTGCTATTTCAAGTAAGCTCACAAAATGGTTAGTTAAAAACATTAAAAAATCACCTGCAGAGCAATCGTGGTGTTCTTCGCAGGATATTTCCCCACCAGTCCTTGTTCTTTGCGTTTCTTGAATTTCCTAAAGTAGTCCTGTATCAGGAAGGTGGCATAGAACTTCCCCACGGTTACCTCATCATCTAAATGAACAGACCAGACAGATCTCTCCCAAGTCAGCACATTTATCAATAGCCTGTACACTCACATCTGATTTGGGGGGAAAATGTGATGGGTGCAACAAGTACTGTGTTTCCAGCTTACAACAATGGAGCCTGTAAGGGGCTCAAAAGCAATGTTTCAGCAAGCAGGTTTGGTTCAGTCAGTTAAGTGAACTCATCCTAATAAAAGAGAAAATACAATACTTTACCAAAGACTCATGTACTTCTAAGTAAGTTTCTAACAAAACCATAAACATGTTTGTATATACATAGAAGCTGAAGTACTGGGAGTTTCTTGGAGTAAATAGATTAAATAAAATCTACTATGACTCGCATACACTGATGTTCACAAGAGTGACTCTGCCTACATCTCTTTTTTTGTCACTGCTAAACCAAATTTGCTTGTGAGTGTACGTATTGTGTCAGATCTGTAATGCTGAAAGGAAGGAAAATAACTTCCATCAGTGAATTCAGTACAATTCAAACAATAGGCAAATAGCCAGGGCAGTGAAATGCAGCATTTTCACAGAGTCACTGTTGTGAACAAAATCCAAATTTGAAAGTTTCCAAAGGCAGGAGCCTTGTGAGGACACCAAAATCACCTGGTTCACAGCAGGCTAAGAATGAATTTATGAGTCCATTGAATCATTCAGCTGGGCAAGTTTGATCTCTCAGTGATTAATGCTTGCCAGAAAACTAGGAATAGTTTTCTATCCAAAAACATTGCTTTTGTTGTCACACACTTTTTTCCCCTAGAGTTATCCGACATGAAGTTCCATTTCCCTTCCTGCTGTACTGTCCAATCTCCCCGTGTTTTTCAGTATCCAGAGGTAGATATTTGCACCAGGATTTCTGGCTCCTGCTGCCCATAAAGAGGAGCTGGTGTGGTTTAGACATCAACTGTTATTCTGTACAGTCGTGACTTGACTGAACATGAAAATCTAACATGCCCAGACACATTTTAACATGCCTCTGTTAGCAAGTAGGGGCTTTGTTAAGCCTTTGATTAAAATAGGCTGTCCATGTATCTTCATTTTATCAATAATATGTGTCAATGTATCTCACTAAGGATAGTATTTGTAGTACTGGTTTTACCTGTAATGACTATTTTTTCTAATTCAAATTGACTTTCTTCTTTTAGTGACTTGCTCTCATTGAAAAGGGTGGGGAATCCAATCCAAGGACAATACTTTTCAAATCCATTTTTACCTCTCTGATAGAATTTATCTCAAAATGAAACCTCTACCATACAAAATCAGCTCCTCTCATTATAATGTCTGAAATGGGCTGTATGCATGTGAGAAAGTACAACAGGCTTTAACTGCAGTGAAAATGCACCCAGAATGTCTTCTCCCAGAAGTTTGTCTTTAAAGATATCAAAACAAAAATAATTATAACAATTGCTTCTAAAGATACTGGTTGGGAGACCAGTCTGTTGCAGGAAATATCTTAGCATATTAAAGAGCCTGCTCTGCCAAACTCTGACAATTCCTCAAGGGTCAGAGTCCCCCCAGTTCCTGCTAGGAAAGGCAGAAGTAGCAGGAAATATCAGGAACAGCTCACAAGAAAAGCTCACCAGTGTATGGATTCCATCTCAGCAATAAAAAGCTTTTTAGTCGATTCCATGAATGTGATTTAATAAACCTTTTTTTGAACATTTGCTTTGATGGTGACCTGTAATCTTCCTTTGCAGCTCTTCAGGAGACCAATGGTGCATTGTATTAGGATGAGATCTCTTATACATCACGTGATGTAAACTTGCCTTCCCTAGTTTAGATAAATCCACTGATCTGCAGCATAGCTCTGGTTTCAGCCCCCAGATAAGCCTTTCCCCATCCTTCATACTATTTCATTTCAAGTATTTGAACAGAACTTTTAAGGAAGTGAGTTAGCAAAGGGCTCCCAGAAAGAACAAGCACATAGAAGTGACAGACTTGATATAACAAACACCGCCATGGGTTGCACTTAGAGCATGTCTCACGTCAGGCTATGACACAGCACCACCACTGACTGTGCCTGAGATGACAACACCTGTGAAATACCAGGATGCAGAAATGAAGGGCCCTTATTCACCACTTTGGACATGCACCAATTTTTTATAAACGTATCAGACAAATGCACTGCCAGTTTGCTGAACTGTGTCCGTGTCCCCACGGTGCTTGTGTATGTCACAGGCACAGTCAGTCCTACTGCAGACGAGCACACAGGAACTGATGCCTGGCCAAGGGGAGCCATCCTTGACTCTGTTTTCTGAGTAACACACATATAGCCAGATGTAGACAGGTATAGGAAGGCAGCTAAGCATAACTGACCACAGAATAGACAAATTGCTAATTACAATTAGTGATGGCAAAAGGAATCATTTCAAAAGGAAGCTGTTGGAAGAGGGCAGAAAGTACTAGGCAGGATTAAATGGATTTGCAGGTGGAGACTGGGAAGTTTAGAGAATACAGGTGAGTCCTTAGTGAGTTTTATGTATTTCTCTTACCCCTAGTCTTATCAATACATCAGGAATTTGACTGATATTCTACATTTTTGCAAAGCAGTTTCACCTTTCTGTACTGCAAATGTGTTGCGAACGACAAAAAGTCTCACTGAGTTACAGTAAGAAGTTATCTAATCAGTACCAAGAATTAACTGTTTAGTGCATATATTTATAATTCAAGGGGGAAAAAAGCCTGCTATACTGATTATTTTCATTCTGCTCTGCAAATAAGTGTTCTGGAGACACAGTCATGACACACAAAGGACCTAGCATTCAGTAATATCAGCACAAGTAATACTGGTGCAAACTACTATAAACTGGACCTCTCAATAATTTTAAGTGCAAGTGATTTTAGCATACTGAATTTGAATGCTTTGTTGATTTGGATTGAGGAGAATTTTCCATCTCCTAGGAAATTGTTATTATCAGCTGTCACTGGTGTTAATTCATAGACAATTTTCCATTGAATATTAAACATCAAAACTAATTCCTACTGTACACTAAGCTATTTTACACTCCTACGGCATATGAATGTAAAATAGCTGTACTGCTCTTTTTTTCTAGGTGTTTTACAATAGTTTCAATTTTCAGAGAAATCATAACAAGGTCCACAGAGGAACAAAGTAAACTGGAATTGAAAATTCATAAATCTGCAGGACTTCCCAACACATTGCTATTTATATTGGGTTGCAGAAGCCATACTGTTTCCTACCAATTGAGCACATCCGGGTTTTCAGCCTTCTAGCTACACTGGAGAGCTACGTTTGCAGAATAAACATTAGCAATGAATTTTAGTACAGCTGAAAAGAAATACTCAGCAATGAAATGAAGCTGAAGTTAAGAGTGAATTACTACGTGAGATTAGTTCTAGGGATGTAATCTGTACAGGTTCGTTGTCAGATTGATTTAGGCAGGCAGAGCTCGCTATTCTGAAGCATGCGTCTCTATTTCAATAAAAATGTAGGGGAATAAAGTTGGCAAGAGGCAACGCTAATTCCATGCCACCACCCTAAAACAGAATTGCTTCAGAATATTCGGAAAGACTCATAGTTGAAAGGAACAGAGGCTGCAGAAAAAGCTCAAGCACATAGTTACAACAATAACAAAGCGATTCATCTATGCCATGCAAGCACTTAGGTGTAAGGCTAAAAACAACAGAGTAGAACACAAAAGTTGTTTTAAATGTGCAGTATCAGTTCCCCTTTGGAGAGTCAATTTAGCCAGATTTTTGGCTTCATCCCCACTATTATCCAGCAGCCACCCCACCAACAGCAAGTGGCTCCTCCAGCCACAGAGCTGCTGCTGCTCCTGGGTGATGCCAAGAGCAGCACAGGCAGTGCTCCTCCTCCTGGCACTGAGCATCCCCTTCCAGGGCCATTCCCTTCCAGGGCCAGCATCCCCCTCCACAGGCCAGGGGCTGGAGTCTGAGCAGTCTTGGGAGATGCCATAGCACTGTGAGGGTACAATAAACTACAAGAAATACCAGGGGATTACAATGGATCTGAGGATTGGATGTCTGGGTAAATATACCCTGGGCGTGGGTGACAGTGAGACAGATCCTGCACCTTTAAAACTTGAAAAAGCAAGTAAAAAACAGTCACCTAAACCTACACTACAGCGTATTAATAAAAATGTATATATTGAAAAAGGCTAAATATATATATCAGAATATATATATTTACAAAGAGAGATATTGACATGTCATTTTACGGCACATAGGAACATTTAATAAATGTTTAATAATTAATAAACGTGCCTTGTAGTTCTCACAAATGCTTGGTGTCATTAGAATTCAGATATCTCTTTAGATTGGCCATAGTCATATCTCAGTCTTATTGACATAAATCTGAACCATTTCCATCATCTGTGGAATGGCTCTGGTTTAAACTAGTGTAACTGAGATAATTTAGCTTCTTGCTTTATTAATTTAGCAAAAAAAAAATTTTAAGCTAGCAATTAATGTTTTTTTCTCCCAGAAGTATTCAACATATACAAGCAAATAAGCTATAATGTAGCATAGTACAAAACATGTTGTTTTGCTCAATGCATTGAAATCAAGCTAGTTTATTTTGCTGAATGATTTGAAACTAAGACTGCATTTAGGTCTAATAAGGTATTTTTTCAAGCAAGAAAATAATCATAACGTTTTCCTCTTTCTTTTTGATCTAAGTTTCACTTATCAGTCCTATATGTATTATCTACTGCAACAGGATATAATTGTCTCAATATTTATTTTGCTATTGTTTGTTGTCCTTAAATCACATTGTAATTGCAAAATTTAGCAGTTTTATTTCTTTGGTTCCTAACAATCTAGAAAGACCAACATGCACAGAGGACAGCACATGGCAGAGTTTATCGGACTGACCGCCAGCGGGAGGGACAACTTGGTCAAGTAATTTCATGCTCGTTTTCTTCCATATTTTCTTTATGACTGCTCTGAGTTCTTCATTGGCTTGCTCTAGGTTACCTGTGGCAAGGGAATGGGAAACAGAGGATGGCAATTATGGTTCAAGCAGCTGCAATGAACATCCTTTGGATATTAATTAGCTATATACAATTACAGACTGTGACAGAGATCCTTTGGGGTGAGCCCAGGCTATGTGATGTAGCAGACAATGGCACAAGGGAAAAAAAGGGAATAAGACATGAAATTCCTGGTGCTTTCAAATCCAGCTGTGGAGCACTGCAGATGTCAAATGTGACTTCCAGACCTTGGCCTCACTCTGACCTCTGTCACTCCTTCTGCTTAAATTGTCCAGAAAGTGACAACTTCTCTTTACAAGCCACTTCTTCCTTGATCCAAAGCTGAGCTTTTATTTACTTAATCACAGTAATTACTCAGCTGTACAGGCTTGAAAGGTCAAACAACTGAGTACTGAGCAGTTTTTCACCTCTTGCAGTGCTCACCTAAACCACAGCAATGCCTGAGGAGCCTTAATCTAAGTTTGTTATTGCCAGTGGAACCCAAATTCTCCTGAGAATAGCAGAAGAAATGAAACCTAAAGCAGTAAAAGATGGCAAAAAAATTTGAAAAACGTGTAAAAATAGAAAGAAAATTCTTTGAAACATTCCACTATCTTTAAAAACCTTTCCCTCTTTAACACAAATGACAGAAGTCCACTCAACCCAGTCAGAACTGGCCTTGACCAGATTGGGAATGTTGCTTTCAAGTGTGCAAAAGTTGCAGTTGCACCACTGTGGGATCCAAGGCACTGAGCTAAAAGGCACTGAGGAAGGACCACCTTGGTTGGGCAGGAAGGAGAATTCCTTCATTTCTTGAAGGAGAACTCCTGCTATGCCACTGCTGCACATTTTTATCTGACCAGATGAAAACAGAATAATTTCTGAGGTATCTTTTGCTCTGGCCTCAGTGTCCCTTTGCTTTCATTTTCTAGCCAATTATTCCTAGCAGCAGTGAATACAATCCATGATCCAAAAGCAAACCAGATCCAGCAAGACCAAGGCAGCCCTACTCATGTCCAGCAAAAGAAATAAATTGTAACTTTTCCTCATTGTGCTTCCTGACAAGTGCAGTAAAGACTTTACAGCAAAGAACCTTACCTTCTGTTTTTATCTTTAGAGCAGTCCTAACCAAAGCAAACAAAGTAGCATTGAACATGACGGTTCCATCACTGTTTAGTGGCATATTCATGGCTACTAACCTCTGAAAATGAGAAAAGGAAAACAAATTTTGATGCTGCTTTCTTTGAAAAAAAAGACCTCCTATTATGTTAATTTTTGAAAACTTGATGTATCCAAAGAATAGTATTACTGAGAGGAACAGAAATTATGTAAGTTCTTCAAAACAAAGTTGAGTCTTCCATCCTAGCTGTGTATAATATGCAGCCAATATTGCTTCTTTTTTATATTAATCACATGCATGCTTATTCAAAAGTTAAAACTGTGCAGTAATTTTCTTGAGCTATTTCTTGAGTTAACTTTCAAACATTGAAGCCCAGTTCCTGACTATGAGTCAAACTGTGCAAGTCCTAAGGACAAAAGCAGTTATTTCGGGGCATGCCCTCCAGCTGCAGTCGTATCCCAGGTTTCCCAGGGGTTCCTCATGCTCCATAAAGAACCAGAGCACCAGGTCTTAATTGTCTGAGCCCATTTATTCCTCACATAGCTCTTCAGTGATGTTGTGAGTCTCTTATGCCAGCTACACTGAACTGCTGTGAAAGGGGCTTTTCTCTTTGGGTCAGTCCATCTCTGCATCAATGTTCTCCTTTTAGAGCAGCCTTGCTGTGACCCTGTCTGCCAAAAGAACACTATTCACCTATCAAAATCTTTTCCTAATGTCTGAATTGGATTTTCTTCTATTCTAGTTTAAAAGCATTACTCAATGAATAATTGATGTTAGCATATGGATAGATAGAGGTTTGCTCTAAGTATGCCTTGAGACAGTCCATTCCAACCCAGTGGTTTACAGGTCAACTTTACCTATTTATAAAACAGATATACAAGAAATCCAAATTACAGTACTGTTGTTACAAACCTTTAATTAACAGGTCTGGTCTTATTCCCAATGAAATTTCTAAAATCACAATATCCATAACTCTGAAGTCCTCAAATAATGTAATAATTGTTCATCTCCTTTGTGCTGCTTTTCAACTTTCACATTAAAATGACATTAATCCTTGTCAAAATTAAACATTTTGCCTGACAGATTCTATATAATTTTAAATTCTCATTTATTTTGTGTCTTCTCACTCGCTGCTTCATATTGCATTACACACTATTATTCACTCCAGCTTGGTTTATCTTGCAGTCAGACAGAAAATCAGGTGAAACCCACCTTGCAGGCCACTCGGTGAGGGCATAACTTGCCAAAACCAAGCGGTGGCTGAATCCGCCTCAGCAACGTCACCACATCGAGGTGCTTTATCCTTCCCCTAGAACCAACACACATCCGTTACCAAACACCCACTCCCAAAAAATACACCCTGTTCTGCTTGTATTGTTTTCACCAAATAAATTATACCAGAGAAATTATCTAACTTACTTTGCTTCAGGATCGTATTCTGACCATATTCTTTTGAATTCATCCAAATGATGGGGGCCGAGAATAGACCAGTCACGTGTCAAATAATCAAAATTATCCATAATGACAGCCACAAATAAGTTTATAATCTAAAAAAAACCACAAGTAATTAAGAAGAATCCACCTTGATTATTTTGATTTTTTTTTTAAATTCAATATATAGTAGGTTAAGAACTCAAAAAAGTAGATCAGTGATTTTTGGGAAATATCATCAAATAGCACAGAAAATATTCGCATTTAACTGACTAACTGGAAGTCTATCAAATAATGACATGACAAGAACACGGTTCTATTTTAGAGTACTCAATGTTTTGACATAGGCTGCAACACGGTTTTGTTTCTTTTCCTCGATTTGCCAGATCCCACTACATCAAATTGAAGAATGGATCCAATATACATATTATGGCACAGTGTGTATCTCAGGAAACTGTTTCTGTAGCAATAGGATTCAATTTCATGACAACACATTTTGTTAACACAGAAGGTGATTCAGAGCAGCTGAACATATATGTTTACATCAGTTCACAGAATTTTGTTGGACCAATGTCTTTTTGCAAGGAAACCTTTCCTTTTGCAAGGAAACTTTTTTGCACAGTTCTATTACTGTGAATAGAACAAATCAACCAGCTTATACCAGACACCTGCAATGAGGAAAACCATATTTCAACAATTATTTCAGAGCAAATAATCCATTCTGACACAGGTTAGGGTGAAAGGTTATTGTTCACTTCTCATGTGCCACATATGAGGACACGTGTAGAGACACAAATCGAAATTCTACTAAGTTTAAACAAAACAAATAGCATTACTAGTCAGTCAAGGGAACTGCAGCTCTCTTATTAATGAATATTTAATGGTACCATTGAGAAATGCACAAAATAACAGCTGTGAAAAGACTGCTAACTCAGCTTTCAAATGTGCAGCCAAAAGAAAATCTCACACAAGAGAATTTAGAATCATAGAAAAGTTTGGGTTGGTAAGGACCTCTCTAAAGGTCATCTACACCAATTCCCTGCAATAAGCAAGGACATCTTCAGCCAGGTCAGGCTGCTCAGGGCTCTGCCCAACCTAACCTTGGATGTTCCCAGGCATGGGGGTCATCTACCACGCCCTCTGGGCAACCTGTGCCAGTGTTTCACCACTCTCACTGTAAAGATTGGTATAAAAGACAGGATTTAAGACTCTGCAAGGAAAGATATAACTTTGCCAAAATATTTCAGATATGGGATTTTCAGTCATTCTCTCAACTCACCACGCTTCATTCAGAAGAAAGGCAAAATGCCAAAGCTCATTGATGTTAATAAGCACAAGCTAAACTCACCAAAAATGCACAGAGCATGTAAAAACTGATAAAATAAATGATGGCAAAATTGCTTCCACACGTGTACTCTTCCCCAGGATTATAATCGGATTCTGGATCACAGCGCTTTCCAGGCAAACATGCCAGCATGATTTCCTGCCAGGCTTCTCCAGTTGCACACCTTTATAACATCACAAAGATAAATTCAGCATTATTTGATCAAGATGGATTAAAAATGTACTGATCTGTTACATTCTGAAAAAATACTGGAAGCTGTAAAGGCACAAATGTGAAGACAGACTGTGAACATTTCAGAGTAGGAACTAATTAAAGTACAGAGCAAGTTTTAGAACTGACAAGCACAATCTGACATTGCAGATGCATTTTATAAGGTAGACTAATGCACCATAGAGGCTCGCGTGTAAAAACTGGAACCCCAAACTGTGATTTACAAGTTAAATACTTATCGCACTGGACCCACTGTGTACAAAAGCAGTGCTGTGTACGAAAATCTGTCATAAAATTTCAAAGTACATATTTGTAAAAGGTGAACCATCCTCTGTGGTTGAAGAAATGCCTGTCCAGTTTCTGCTATTGCATTTTTTGCACAGTTGCATAAAGCCTGTGTACAGTCCCATGATTTCAAATTTTTAAAAGACAATTACATAATTATGACATCTTTGGCTGTGTTCACCACCTGGTGTCAAAGGCATAAAGTGACTTAGATCTCAGTGGGGGATGCCTTTGCTCCCAGATATGGAGTGTCTTGCCAGTTTTGCCAGCCAGGTGAGTAACAATGCACAGGAGATGAATTACAGAATCTCAGGCAAGAGACCACTCAAGGTAGTCACCTTTAGAGGCATCCCTGTCCCATGTCATTCTCTTCTTGTTCCAGGACATTCTGAAGCACTCCAGGCAAGTGTTTGCCTTCTTCTTAAGCTCTCCCGTGGTGGAGATCCCATAATCTCCCACCCCACATTAAGATGTAGCCACCTTCACCTTCAGGAAGTTTTTCCTATGTCTTATCTGATATTTCCCGTCTGCAAGTTACTGCCTTTACCTTTTGTCAACTCTTCAGCAAATGTAAAGAACAGTTTATTCCTTTATGTTTCCAATAACTTTTCATTTCTTCGAGCTATCGCACAAGTTGTACTTGTAAAGATCTCAGCAAGGGCAGAGTCTTTTGCAGCTTTCCCAATACTCACACAGATTGATATGTGGGCTAAGTTTGGGCTCTGCCTGAAGACAGTTACTGCCCAAACGAGGAGCTTCACAAGAGCTGTAATGAGTTTAGATCTGTATCACCCCGTTAGAACCCTGTTGTGCCAAAGGACACCCAGCACACAGCCACAAACAGGACGTGCTTGTGGGGCTGAATTGATTCTCACTTGCAAACACATTTTGCACATTTTTCATACGTCAGTGAAATGGGATGCGCTGAGTGAGGGTTAAGCTTTACTCACCTGAAGAGAAGCAGCACAGCTTGGGGGAAAGTCTGAAAATTGTTGTTTCTGTTTATTTGATTGTTGTCCCTCATGGCCACTTTTCCAAATACCTACAATAAACCAGAATTTTGACTTTCATTCCAGTGACCTGTGCTGTCAGAGGCTGTAGGCCTTGCAAGCTAAGCTTCTTTCAGGATGTACGAAATTTCACAAACACACTTTCATTACACTTTAGACTTTTCATGATAGTCGTATAAGTGCAGTAAATTCATCACACATACAAGGAAACAAAAAAAAAGCAGAACACCAAGTTCTTCTCTTGTGTCTTTTTGACTTTCCTGATCATGGAAATCAGAGCCAAATAAAGATCTTTCCATTACTCTGAGAGCTCTGCCTTATATACAGCTCCACTATCAAAGGAATGTTTCAATAAGCAACTTAAGAAACAAGTCTCAGATAACTCTGTACTGTTGTTTAATGCTAAAAAAGTTCTCTAATTACCTGCATTCCAATGACAGCATAGATGAAGAACAGCATGGCTATGAGAAGGGCAACATAAGGCAGAGCCTAGAAAGGAACAGTAGCATTGTTGTTTAATAATTTCACACCATAATTTCTATTTCCATTTGCAAAAGTAATTTCTCTGTTCAACACAGATTTTCCAAGGTTTTTCTTCCTATGCAAGTGCTTAAACTGTTATTGCCTGTCACTCTTAATACTTTGCTGCATGGAATGAACACCAGCTTCATTGTATTTTAAATTACTTCTGCCAGCAATCCAGAGGGAAGGATCATCTTTAGTGTTTTTAATTTTATTTTCATTACTGATTCTGACAACACAAAGATATTTCGTTCTATGCAGTAACAGAGCTTCATTAACTTCACATGTGTCAGTTTTCAGGAGCAATGATTCAAGTATCTATTTCACTTATGAAACTGATTTTATGTAAAATATGTGTTAACTTCTTCTTTTCTAGTCATCTAATAAAATGTGTGGAAGCATGAGCTCTATGTATGTCAAACCTATCCTACCTCTTTTAAATATACCAAATATTTTTCCAGGAAGTACCATAGAAATCTCACAGTAACAGCTAATATTAAATGACAAAAATGACCCTCAAACTCACTGAAGTAATTGGTGAAATTTATTTTGGCACTAGCATGGAAATGTATTTAAATATGTCATTATTGTTAACATTAACTAAAAAAAAATTTTTTGCCCTCTACGGGGCATTGCTTCATAAAATTTGGTGTATAAATGGTTGTAATTACAAAGCAGATTTAAGCTGATGCTAACCTGAAATGACTTGATAAATGTCCACAGTAACGTTCTGATTCCTTCTCCTCTGCTCAGCAGCTTCACCAACCTCATCACGCGGAAGAGACGGAAAAAGGTGATGGAGATCCGAGCGCTGTCCTCAGAGTTCTGAAGAGCATCACGGAGAAGTCAAACCAAATACAAACTCAAACATGCAACACTTCCAGAAAAACAACATAAAATGCAAAGGTGGAAGAGGTAAGATTTGAAAATGTATCTTGAGGGCCTGTTCACCTTGATAACCATGATATGAAAGGAAAAATTACATGCTGAAAACACAGGACCTGTAGAAATGCTTCACACACCACATGCATTTCCAAGTTTTCTGGTTTGTTAATAGGATCATACTGGGTTTGTTTGTAGTAGACTCCAATAGAACACTGACAATGAATGCAAACCACTGCATAACACCTTTGCAGTAAGACAGGTATGAAAAATACAGAAAAACTTGGTGGAAAAAAGACATGGTAAAAAGAATAAACTCAAGTATAGGTAAAACCACTGGGGTCACTTTACTGATCTTACCCCAGACTCATCAGTTGTGACTGTTTCAGTTGGCTTTGGCTTTAAGAAATTAAGAACATTAAATATTAAAATCAAATAAAAGATTAAAAAAAGTTAGCTTAACCATAAACAAAATGAAGAACAATTTTAATTTCTAAATGTAAATAAATGTCTTTCAACTCAATATATGTCCTGAACAAAACATTAATACCCTCATTAAAACCATCCTCTGATCATTTGGCTGACTCATGCTAAAATGTTTTTGGCTGACTCATAATAAAATCTGCTGGTATAAAACACATTTAAAAGATTCAATGGAAAGTAAATATAAAATAAAATATCTGCTCCTATGTAGGCCAAACAAAATTAGCCATCAATTTTCACAGGTTGTATGAAATTATAGCAGGAAACCCAACTAAAACTCCGGAACAAAGCTCTGGGGTCGAACTCTGGTATTTCAAGGTCCTTTACTGCTATGCCCTTTTTGAAGATTAATTATTCCATCACTGGAATCTAACCCCAGTCAAGTAATTGTGTTTTTTATCACACCAGGAGCTCCCTTACAGCAAATTCACTTGAGGTAACTCAGTGATGAACACGGGGAGTTGCAGTGCTTAACAAGGACAGGGTTTGCCTCTGCCAAAGTGACAGACAAACGTTTTTAGCCCCATGCCCTGAAGGCTGACCCTTCCACAGCAGTGCACGAGGAGGTAATACTTGAACTCCCTCACCATACCTGAGCTGCTGTAACAGGATCAGGCATGGAGAAAGGGATCAGGATTTGATTGATCCTTTTGGAACAGATCTGTGCAGCCCTCAGGAGCTACAGGGAGCAGAGGGGCACACACGACTCCTTGTTCACAGAGCCAGGCTCTGTGTCCTGTGAAGAACATCTCCCTTTTCTCCTTTTATTCTCTCTGTCAGATTTTGGAGAAACCTTCCTCAGAGCCTAAATGGTCACACACTTTGCAGAGCAGGCAGCAAAGCTTAAAGGACCAACGTTCTGTGCTTCCTTGTGCGCTGACAGACTTGCAGCAGCTTCTTCCAAAATTGGAGTGTCTTTGAAAACATTTATAGCACTAGGAAAAATGGGATTCTGGATTTTAGATCCCAGTGATGGGTCTTACCCTCTTGTCTAAAATATCCTCCTTTTAAAGGGGCACCTTTCAACAATTCCTGTCACATAGAGCAGCAGTGAACACGATGCCTCCCCAGAGCTGCTTCCAGCACGCTGGGGATGCACCAGCCACACTCAGTGCCACACTTCACCAACTCAAATCTCACAGACTGCTGTTACTCAAGATAAAACTCGAGGAGAAGGAAGAGAAAAGAGAGGAGCTGATTCTGTTGAAAACATGTTATACAAAGATGCTATGGTAAAGAAAAGCAACAAGGGGTAGTACTTCAAAATGGGATCATTATTAAAATACTAATTGTTTTCTCTATTACTTTTTTTCCAAAACATATATAATATAAAGGTATCACAAAGGGAAAATAAGGTAAAAACAACTGTTTGCTCAACTACGTGTAATCTACATATGGATACATTACTGCCCTGCTAGGACATCAATATATTCTGAAACAAAGAGTTTTTAACTGTATAAGGGATTATTACTAAATTTATGCATTAAATTAACCAAAACCCAGATTAAACTTCAGCAAGCAGAGTATTTGTAAAACTGCCTGTAACATCTAAACTTTCTAAGAACTTAATATAAAATAGACAGAAAATCAGCTGCTAAAGAAATACAACTGCTTCAGTAGAAATTCTCTGTAAATTTCAACAATTTGAAATAAAATCATCAAAATATAATTAAGAAAAAATTCGCTATCACAAACATCATAAATATCAAAATATCCTGGATACAGGAACAATCTTGCAAAGCTGCCTACCTGAATCAATCCCAAACCTGCACACAGACCCACACTGCTACTGACCTTTTAGCACAGAAAAAAAAATCTTTTCAACCTTAAGCTTTAAAAAAAAAAAAGGGTTTCATTGCACCTTCTGCAGATGAAGCCTGAAATGTCATATTAATCTCTGGTGACTGACTCAGGTTGAGCTTGATACTCTCTTAAATAGTGAGCAAATTACTTAATTTGCTGCAGTATTTTGTTTCATCAAAAATTGAACATAGTATTTGACAGAGATCAGATTAAATTACAGTATCATCACAAATTGACACTAAAAAAAAATGAAATAAAATTTTGCGTTTGGCATGTGGGAATTTTTCCCACTATGTTTTATAGGAGCAGGATGGGGCCCCAAATGAGCTAGCATCAGTATTAGGATGGCAATATATAATGGGATAGATAATACCAGAAACAGGATACTTTGGTCCTCCATATTTTTATTTAATCACTTTTCCAAATGAAAAAATAATGAGTTTGCATTATGACTTGGTTATGGAAAAAAAAACCTCTCAAAAGGAAAAGTCAGTTTAAAAAAGGTTTTGTATATCTGTCTCAGTAATTACTTAATTCTCACTTTTAAAAATGCAGAGGGGTCAGATCACCCAAACCATGTGATCAGTTCTACTGGAGCTGCTCAGGAACGATGATCCCTCACTTTTTTTGTCAGGAGGTCACTGAAGGTATTTGTGTTTGCACAGTGCTGTATGCCCGGGACTGCCCAACGCACAAATCCCTCTCTCTCAGCTTTTGGACTAAGATATCCTAATTGCTTCTTTCTGATGGCTGATCTGATGCTGCTGGGGAGTGCTATGATGTCATATTCAAGAGATTACAAATTATGGACACTGGAAAGCTCAGGCCAGTAATGAAAAATAAAAACACTCTGTTCACAAAAAGCAAATTGTACAATATTACCAAGGTGGAGATAAATGCTAGAAACAAAGTATGAACATGATCTCCTGATACAAGAGGAGTTTTTCCTACTGAAGCTGAAAATATTCATCACTGGGCAAGTGTTTTGGGTTTGACAATTTAGAGTGCATCTAATTTTTTACCCTCTTTGGCATTTCCTTCTGATAATACAGCAGCTTAATTGATTTTACTAATACCAATTATAATGAAGCTAATATAGTGATATATCACAAAAGAAAACATTATTCCTACTTATTTATAAAGGAAATGCTCATCTGGGAGACAAAGTTAGTTAATGGTTATATGTGTCCATCCAGCATGAAGCAATGCTCAGATCTGGGAAACTGAGATAAAGATAAGACAATCTTCAGCAACGAAAACAGACAGACTGACAGGAACAGAGCATCTGCTTCCTACAGATAAGGAAAAACCAGACACTCCCCAAGCACACAACCTCATTTGCAGCATCAGTGACATTATGTGCACGTACACACGTAAGAAGGTGGCACATTTTGATTTTGTACTTGTAGGGAAGTATTAGAATAGTCCTGAGACTGAGGGGGACGGGCTGAGCAGAGACTGCCTCTGGGGGTGATATCTGCTGACAAGAACACAAATAAAAATATTTCCTGTAGTCAGACTCTACATCCAGCCTCCTCCTTCCCCTCAACTTCCACCAATCATTTCAATCCTACTTGGTCCCAAATGCTTTGGGATTGGCCGGTCATTGGTAGGATTTTTTTGTCCCTCAAAAACTGGGATTGTGTGATTCCTAAGATGGCAGGTGTACTTCTGTCTGCTAGCAGTCTGGTACTGGGCACAGCTGGAGTAAATGGACAGCTTCTGCTTTCCCTGCTCGGCTGACAGACACACTGCAATGAGGGGAACGAGCACAGAGACTGCCCTCATTGTTCTGCCTGTTCTGTCAGCCATGGGCCAGCTACACTCGGAGCCCAGGTCAGCAAAGCACTTCGTAGCCACTTAATTTTGAGCCAACATTGAAATACTTTAAATAAGCAGTAACATATAATTTTTCTTTTTTAGTTAATCAAAATGCAGCAGAACAGTTTTCTTCCTCAAACAATCCCAACCCTCAAAAAATATAACCGATGATCAACCTAAATTTCTGACTCACTGATTAAAATGTTTGCAACCTGCTACCAATTTTGGTCAAGTACTAATGCTGCTTATGAAAAATTTAGCACATTTCCTAAATAGGAACTTGTTACACTCTTCATACTGCAACAAACGTTCAAAATAAACATCCTGACTAAAAAGAACTTCAGCATCAAAACTGTGAACAGTGTGAAACAGATTGGATCATGCATTGGAAGCAAACTCTGTGCTTAAACGAAAAATAAACATGGTGAAAACCAGTGATGTTAGTAAATGGTGCTGGTCAAATGCTTCTTTTTTACATATTGTGCCAAAGGGTCCGAGAGTGTGTCAGAACAAATTACACATGGTGATAATGTCCTCACCACCACAATTAAAGAAGGAAGCATCTGAATGACAAACACATATGATGACAATAGCATACATAGCAAAACATTCAAGTTGCCAAAATATCTCCAGAAACGTGTGCTGTGAGTCCATGTGCATAAACAGACACGATTTGTTCAGGGAATAGTTATTGCAATTCTATATTCTAATTCTAATTTCATGCTCTAAGATGTGAGCATGAAATCTTCTTCATAGTCTTATCAGTGCTCTGATATTCCCTGTTCAACATGAACCAAATGCCCGTAAATATCAATTAATAAAAATTTTAAGTCAATGTGAGAAACTCCAGAAAAGATTTTTAAAAAGTGCCTTTTCCCTTGTAAAAGATGTATTTAAACTCGAAGTTCACAATTAATATGTTGGTGGCAGAGGGTATTATATGATAACTAATAAATATTCTGCTGTACACTAAAGTAAATAAATTATTACTGTTAACACTATGAAAGCAGCTCAGAAATTCATTTCTGGTTCCAAATTAAATATTGCAACACTGTAGAGATTTAATATTGCACAAAGACTTCACACTAATGAAAGCAAAGCTGTATGAGGATGTAGTTTTCTGACCTACCCTTAAGCCTAAAGAGAGATGTTTGCAAAAATCTACAAATAAAAATATATCAACAGAATTCAAGAATACAGATTACTAGCACCTTAACTTAAGTTTTTACACATAATATTGGTGCAAAAAGTGGTACTCAAACTGAATTGGACTGCTCTTCTTCAAAGTTGAATCCAGAATCTCTTACAGGAGGTAGATATGAGGCTTTTACTCCACTCCTCCACACAAGCACAAGGTCAAGATTCAAGACAAAAAGATTTTGCTGAGGGGCGCAGGAGGAAGACATAAATGCTGTTCCTCTAAGCCCTATTTCAGCAGAAAACCCTAAGTTTATTTAATGTCAAGAATAAAATCAGTCCCATAGAGATGGCATTAACCATTTACGTAAAAGATGAGGAAAGTGAACTCTCCATTATTTTCTCGACATTTTGGCAGCACATGAATGGTAAAAGAAACTTAAATAAAAAATGTGAACTAAAACTTTTGCAACCACTATTGCAACAATGTGATCATGCTTCTAAGTCATTCAGTGTTGGTCATCCAAATGGCTTCTGAGCTGACATATAAGGTAATTTCTCTACAGTCAAGCCAGATTGAAACTTGTATGTTATTTCCTTTTAAAAAACTTATTTACTCAGATTTTATTTCCAATTTATTTCTCTCTCATTATTATAAGTTATAGATGTCCCTCTCCCAGACTGGACTGACCACACTTTGTGTCTGCCAATCATTACTCTGCTTTCTTAATTTGAAAAGCAACCATTTCTATGACCACACAAGATCTTGCATGTCATGTGAAAGTTTCTGAAAACAAAAGGCCACAGAACCCAAAAGTAATTATATAGGTTTTAGTAGTGGTTTTAATTTTTTTATTGCTACAGCATATGTATATTTACTTATATATACTTGCCTCTAATAATTTCTAAAAATAAAATGAACATGAAAACCAATTAGGTTCATAAAAGAAGAAGGTTGAAGGAAGGGATATTAAATGAAAGAGTAAATTAAAAAGACAATCACAGAAAATTTTTTATTGCCAAAATATATGTTGCTCTGAGGTGGTTCATTTCTGGAGTTGGTCACTGATCCAGTCCTTGAGAATGCTGACCAATCCTGGAAATTGCTTAATACATTAAAGACTGACTTCCACAGGCACCAAAAATATTCAAACCACAGTAATTTCCTGGATTATATGAGACTGGGAGGTTACTGGATCAGAAGAATCAGCCTCAGGGAAGCATATATATTGTTACAAAATGTTAAAAAAATTAACAACCAAATAAAAGGGATGACATTTAATTTCCAGTATTTAATACTGAAATCAAGGCAACGTGTACCTAGACAGTCCAATCCATTCCCTTGTAAAAAATGGGTCAGAAGCCAACTTGTTGTTTGCTAGAAGAACTCACTGGCCTTTGCAATGGATCTAAGCATACCCAGCTACACGATCAGAATGATGCTGAGCTGTTTCCACAGCACGAGGCAATCCCATATGTAACCCTACAGGAATGTTTGGTTCACACTGAGGACATGAAGTATTCACACTCATGTCTCCTTTGCACTGCCCAATTAAGGTGGTTGCAATTAGAACTGCGAGAAGATCTGATTTTCTGTCGGGGCTGGTGATTTACCCTGCTCCAAATCAGCCCTCAAGCAAGGCTGGGCTTCCTCAGCTTAGGAAGTTTCTATAGTGGGAATTTTCACAGCTGCTATTTCAATCATGCTTGAAATCCCATTGGAAACAAAGTCTCGTTAGCATCTCAGCAGAGCTGTAGATTTCCCAGGATCACTGCCAGTGTTAGATAATGAGTACAGGTGGAATGGCACAATTCAGAATGCCGAAAAAACACTGAGCAAAAAGTTCTAAAATACGGGATTTGGATTACAGAAATTTACACAAAACTAATCAAGTAGGAACAGTTCAGTAGAATCAAAACAGTAAAAGTAATAAAAATCTAAGAAATTTCCCTGGACACTGCAGCATTAACTGTTTCATGTTGAAAATGGGAAATCAAGCCCAGAAATATATTGAAACTGTAATACATTCTTGACTTGCACAAACAAAGCACAGAAAAGTGGCAAGACCAGAAACAGACCATGCTTAGTACACAAAGAGTCTGCTGCGCAAAACTAGAAGAAATTGAAGATGAGCATTTTTCTTCTTGTGAGTATAACATGAAAACTAAGAAATGGCAGTGCTGGTTGTTGACTGTGGTGTGTACTTATCTTGGAGATCATTAACTGGTCTCCAGAATATTTTCAAGACAACTGTGAGAATTGCTAAATGACAGTGTTCTTCACAGCTGACAGCTCAGCAGTGACCAGTTACGAGTGCTGCTGTCCAATTAACACTGCCCATACACTGCTAAATCCTGCTTTGGTCATGGAAGTACCTCTGAGCCATCTTTCTTCACAATCAAATACATTTTGCAGTTATGAGGGAAAGCTGTTCTAAATGATTGGGTCTTGTACACTCCTCGAATACTGTGCTCACCTACATCAGTGTTATTGTGAATGGAAATCGTGGGTAAATTGCAAATACTTGAGCTGCAAGTCTAAATCCAAACCTTTTCTGGGGGAAAAAAAAACCCTAACTAAACAAAACAGAGAAAAAAAACCCAATCAAAAATAAATCAAAGGCAGGTTTTAAAAATATACGTTAAGAAATGTCTCAAGGGGACACTGCAGTTCTGGGCTGACTGACCCCCCCCCCGTCAGGTCAAGATCCTTCAGTTCACAGAAAGATCCATCCCCACAGAACTGAGAAAAATCAGTCTGAAATCTAAAGGTCAGGATAAAGTTCTGCTCCCGTGTTCTCACATCACTCCTCCATTTTCTTTCCAGAAATTCAGACAGTCATGAGATTCTCACAGTTTAACACAAGACCAGAAAGCAATTTCAGGGTGAATCTGTTGTCCAAACACCTATATGTGCAACGGCCATCAGTCAAAATTTTGGTGAAAGATGGAGTTTTCCTAGTACTTTAAGAGTAATTCAAATTTCCAAACACTTACTGCAGGGTATGAAAAGCAAAAGGACTGGGAAAAAAATAAACATTCTATCTTCCATAGCATGGAAAGCCTTACTTTCTATGTGCCCTTTTTCTGCTACCTCACGAGATATGAATGTTAACACTGAAAAACCCAAACCTCCCACAGAAAAAGAAATCATCATTTATTAAACCAAGCCACTGAAAACTTACAGAATCTTGAATTATCTTGGTCAAGTTACCTACAATAACCAATGGGCTTCGAGTAAAATAGTAATATAAGCTTAATTCCCTTTTTTAAAATATTTTCTGTGCATATATAGAAGAACAATTCTTATTGTCTCACTGCGCTGTGTGCATGTGCAACTATACAAGTATATAAATAAATAAAAGCAGCTTGTACAAATGTCTGTATCAGTGTTTTGGTCTTTGATTCCAGGATTAAACATACTTTTCTAAAAAAGGACTTTTTTGGGGATTAAGTTTACATTTTGTGTATTTCTTGATGACAGCATTACTTTTTAGTGCATGAACAGTTGCTACTTACATTAACTTCTGTTATAGCAATATCAACGACGCTACCAACAACAATTAAGGCATCAAAAGTGTTCCATGCATCAGTGAAATAGTGCTGTTAGGACAAGCATTCAGCAGAAAGAGAGCAAGAGAAAAACACAAACAGAAAAAGAGAAGAAAAGGACAGTGTTATAACACAGAAACACTCTAGGCTTCTCTGATGTACCACTATACAATCTAAACTTTCCCTTTCATAGCTAAAAGAAATTGGTAGAAAAAAAAGGCTATTTATTTCCCATATCAACATAATTGACCTATGACTGGTCTGTACTCAAAACTTTAGAAACATCAGATCAAAATCTGTGACTTGTCCAGATGATGGAAATAGTGGGGAGACAGAGAAAGAGAAGTAGGGACTGGGGAAAGTAAGCTGGGATATACTCACATCAGCTTCACTGAGAACGACGTCTACTATGCTGCCAATAACGATGAGGGAGTCAAACGTATTCCAGGCATCACTAAAATAGCCCTGAACAGAGCAGGCAGGGTGCAAACGTTTGTGATTACACATGAAATGTCAAATATTTGCATACTTCTGTTTAGTTTTGCATAAACAGAAATTAGTTAAACAAAACCTGTGGTCTAATGAGAAAACAAAACAAAACCAAACAATATTGCCTACTGAAGGAAAAGCAACATATATGTGCATGTGTGTGTATATATATAATTATATATATACATGTACAGACACACACACAGACACACACACACTCTACACATGCAGAACACAACATCAGATAAGCACGATGTTGGCAAGCAAGCCATCATCCAAAATTGGTTTTGGGCTTCTAGCAAGGCTGAAAAATTCTAACATGTATACCCTAAGGAGGACAACAAGACCCCTTTCATTATATTTCTCCAAGACCAAGCCAATCAAAACCTCCCTCACATCTAGGATTTTGTGACAGTCTTATCTAAGTCACTGGTAAAAATATTCAAAGGGTCAAGTCTCGTCACTGGCTAAACATGCACAGTTATTCATGTGAAACTGAGCATAAAGGTTAGAGAACTGCCTTAATCTTCTATTCATAAACTAGGTCTAATATAGGATCTCATCCTACATTTGCAGTCAGAGGCTGATTCTGTAGCCAGTGGGGTCAGTGCTAAGAACCACAGCAACCTGAACAATTTCCTAATGCTTTTGGTTGGTGCAGCCAGTCCAATGTCTGAAAACTCATTTTCATAAATTGCTTCATCACCCTTCCGACACTTTATGGCTTTAAATATATTTAAATATATATTTAAATATATGGCTTGAAAAATATAATTAAATATAAAGGGTTATAAAGGGCTATCATGCAATTAGCTGACTATGGACATAAAACTGCATGTTTGAGAAAAGAGCCACTTCAGAAGAATCCTCCAGGTAGGTTCCAGTGTGGAACAAATCAAGATGTATTACAATTGTTAAGATAACTATGGAGACCAGAGTTTTCTGCAATATGTGGATTTTTCCTAGTTATTATAGAAATCCTGAACTGTAAAAATTACTGAACTTGCCCTTTAGCTCATTCAGATATATTAATGTATCAGTCTACCATGACTAAGGAATGTGCATTACGTGACAAAAGCTGAAATGTACATTTTGTACGTGTACATTTCTTGGCAATTAATTTTAAAATACTAACTTTTCAGGCACTATTGAAGCTCCAAAATAATACATTTAGCAAGAAGTTCAAAATTGCAAATGTGCTAATCTAACCTTATGTCTAGTTACACTTTTTATTACACTGTTTGCTCTAAGATAATGTTTTAGCTGAGTAGTTTAAGTTATTACATGGGTTGTTAGCAGACAAAAGGAAAATATGTTCCAAAATATTTTAGAATTGGACTGATATTTTTCTGAAGATTTTAAAGTGTTAGAATTTCTAGCAATTTCAAAGTTTAAAGTAATGCACCTGAGTGCATTAGTATTTGAAAAAAGGCTTATTTTGTGTGGAAATTTGCTCTCAGAGACCATGAGAGAGCTGCTACAGTAGACAAAAGCTCTACATTTTATTCTTGGAGAGGAAGCAGGGTCAGGAAAGGCTCATTATGTTTTTAATGCTACTCTTTTAAAACACAAATTGCTACAATCATTCCTCTGTTTAAGGAAGGGGATGTAAGAGAAAATAGATCAGAATATTGTTATCTCTACAACCTTTGCACCACTCTGGTTCTTTGGGATTAACCACCAATTCCAGGTTTGGGGCAGAAGCCAGTGCTCGTGGATTTGGCCTCCTGAAGAATGCCTCCACTCCTAAGAGCTCTCACACAATTCCCTATTGCTCCCTCCCTACTCATCCTGCTCCATGGGAACAAGCCATTCCCAAAGTTTTACTAAGTGAGCATCATGCTGAACCACCCCCACAATACTGAAATTTATAATCCTAATGAGATTAGCAGCTGCCAACCAAAGAAAGGGAGCTTCTCTCATCATATTCTTCCTGATCATTCACATTCCTTATTTCTAAGAATCTTCCTTGATTTTAGAATATTTATATATATATGTTTATATATATATAAAAATATATATACACAAAATAAGAGACTGTGGGCAAACAGCAAACACGTAATCAGCACAATCCTGAGCTGTGCTATCCATCTTCCTCTACAATGGGAACCAAAAAAGGTCCTCCAAACAAAGGATAATTTCAGCCGTAGAAAAAGTTACTTTACTAGACATGCTACAAGATAAAGCACTGCAATAAAAAAATCACATTTTGATTCAATACAGCTAAAACACTTTACAGCTAAAATAATCTACACATTTATTTATTTATTTTATGAAACCTTTTCCATCAGTATAGACAAATATTGTTCAAACTAATATGTAAAGCAAAAGCATACAAATAAACAAAAAACTAAGAGAAAATAAAGATGGTTTTGGAAAAGGGAGGAATGGACAAGTCACAGCAAATAAACATCATGCAAATAAGTTGTTTTCACCACTGCAAGGACCCAAGATCAATTCACTTACTAGCCATCTTTCCTTTTTTCTTACAAAAATCTGATGTAAAACGACATGGAAAATCATTACAAGTTTAAGCAACAACTGGCTACCAGGAAGCTGTACATACGGTATGTGTGGATGTATTATTTTTGATTCCAGAGCTGTATTTTGTTTTGAATGGCACTGAACCTTGTTGAGTAACAGAGTTTAGCAAATGTGAAGAAAAAGGCCTGTTCTTTTAGCTTATATTATGAAAAATTTGCTCATTGAGAAATGCCGAAAGACAAAATCACAGATCCTGGGGAATATGTAGGTATAGAGAATTAGCAACAAAATATGTTTCCATACATCTACCCCATAAATATTTTAGTTCTTTTAGTACTCCCTTGGAAAATTTAGGGCCTCATTCTGCGGAGTCTTGAGTGATCCAATCTCCCAGTCAAGTGTGCCAGACACTCAGCATCACCTTTTCTATCTAGCACTTCTCCAGGTTTTATGTATTTCAGAGCTGGAAGTCAGTCTGCAGTGCCTTGGTTTTCCACAACACAATATCATAGGAAGGGTGTCAATAACTTAGAGTAGCCTGAAGTTTATATGACCAGCAAAACCAAAAGATCATCATTTTCACAGGGCTTTTTTCAGCATATTAAGGGGACACTGTCAAGCAGATGAGATAAAAACTAACAGGTTTTTATCTGTTCTTATTTTTACAGAGTGAGTAATGGAGTTATTATTCGATGCTTTGAACATCTCCGAAATAACTTTTTAAATGCACAAAATTAATAAATAAAACTCTTTATTCTGTCAGACTAGCCTAAGAGACCCACCCAGTAGTGACACAGACATAGAAGAAATTAATCAGTCTTCCCTCATGGACCCTAAAGCAAAACACTAAGTTTGGTTTCAGATTGTTCCTACTATTATTAAATCTTAATATAAGTTAAAGCAATTAATTGTTGTTTTAAACATGCATCTATTTTGAAATTTAAATTAAAGACATTAACATTCTGCTTAAGGCTGCTAGCTGATTTTTGATTATTAATGAACTATGTAATATGTGTTGCCAATAGGTTTTGTTGAAGAGTATCTGATAATTTAAAAGGTTGCAATCTCCAAAGAATAACAGGAACAACCTTAATTGTACTTTATTTCCTTCCCTTTCTGCTAATTAGTCTCTTCCAAAAGTCTGATTATTATCACGGTCTTTAAACCTTGTCCTGCTAATTAACAAGTTTAAGGTGTTCTGCATCTATGGAGGACCAAAATTCAGGAAATGAGGACCTTCCACTGGCAGTGTCTGCCTTTCAAATTCTCAGGGTTCAGATCCAGGGATCTCTCACAGTGAAAGCATCCAGTCAGATAGAAAGCGTGTTGCAACAGAATTAAAGCTCAAATTGTACAGAGTCTTAGAGAGCAGTATTAAGACATTGCATTTGCTAACGAGGAGGAAGCCCACAGTACAAATGGAGCACTGTGATTTGTACACTCATGATCAGACCACTGTGTTTTGCATTAGCTGCTATTTCTGACTACAGTCACAAGTGCATGGAGAACCATACAAGGATTCACAACCTTCTTTCAAAAAGCAGATGAATGCAGCAAAGTCCTCTGTGCAAAACAAGGATATAGAACAGGAAATACAGATCAGGAAACACAACCAGCATACTCATGACACTGTGGTCCACACAGCTGAGCTATCTCCTCTGGGGCCTCATATTGTGCTATGTTTAGTGTGAAACCCTTAGCATTTAAATAAGATAGCTGACACAAAAATACAAATAAATTCATTAGAAATGTACAATGGACTGGACAGCGCAGAGCGAGACTACGGGAGAGCGGGTAAACATTCACCCAGAACTCCACAGTTCACATCTCAACACCAGATCTCAAGTGATGGATAATTTGTTCACTTCTGCAGGCAAATACGAGCTGGCTTTAAACCAAGTGGCTGAGGCCGTACAGCCAAGCTCAGTACTAAATGCAAGCTGAATAAATAGTTCTGAAAGTCTGGAAAGCTGTTGTGCACCTGCTGCAGCCCGAGCTCCGGGCAGCCGTGCCGTGAGCACAGAACTCCCCGGGTCAGAGCAGGAACAGGGCTGCCCACAGAGCCAGGGCTGCTTCACACCAGCAAAGGGCACAGCTCACAGCTCCACTGGCAGATATCCTGGTTGCTTTAAAGGAAGGGCAATGGTAAATGAAAAGTACCAGTCTTGGATGGTGAGATCAGTAAACTTCAAATGGCTCATCTGGCTTTTCTCAAATTCCATGTATAGCAAGTGAACACATTTTACTTATTTACATAGCCCACAATAAACATTAATTTCGTTGTACTGAAAACAAATTTAGTCTCTTTTTTTGTCATTAACTTCTGCACTCCATAAATGAAGTATGAGAACTGAACAAAAAAACTGCATTAGCTGTCACAGGATAATTTTATCTTTTTTTCAATTATAGTTACCAGTTTCTCTTGCAAATCTACTTTTGAAAATGTGTCTGCATCATTCATATTGACAGTGTCCCTTTAAGACAAGGAATCAACCATGCAGTGTGGGGCCTTCTACCAAATATGATGTATATATAACTGGAAACATAAAAATCTAAAAAGGCTGTTGAATATGTAAATTATTTATATGTATGTTTGTAATGCTTGGCTATATTTTATAAAGTAAAGGAATTATTTTGCATTTTAGAATAGGAAATAATACAGGATACAGGTCTTTACTGGAGATTAAATCAGGATACTGATACTGGAGATTAAATTAGTGTAAAGTAATGAATGTAGTACCCAGAACAGGAGATGTGGTAATGCTTGTAACAGGAAATGATTTATCTGATTTAGAAAGGGACATTTTCATTACCTCAAAATATTCCAGATCTCATCAACCACTTTGTAAGACCTTTTTTTTTTTTTTTTTTTTGATACCTGCATTTCATTTCCTGGAGCTACACTTCTATTATAATTTCTCTGATAGATAAAGGTGGGAAATGTTGGTTCTTTTTGTTGTTTGAACAATATACAGCAAGTGTGAAACTCATTATACTTAATTCCTGTGGTGATGACCTAATTAAAGCATATCTTAAACTTACCTTGGGTTTGAATGCAATCAGTTTCAAAACCATTTCAACAGTGAACACTCCTGTGAAAACCATATTCATAATGTCCATGGCATCATTAAATAGCTTAGACTGTCCATAGTGCTGTGAATGAAAAATAAAATACTTACAAAAGTAAAGGCTTTAACATATTAAGTGACAGCAAGGCAAACTAAGACAAAGTTGAAAAAATGCAGCATAAGAAAATATTTTCTAGTAAAATTTATGAAGCACATCTATATACGTGGAAGATTAGCTGAATATCTCTGGTCAAGCATGAAACTGTTTAAATCCATTGTGTTTAGGCACTAAACAGAACAGAACTGTCATTCTTCAACATCCTAAGGGAATCTCCAGAGAGATGGTTGTGCGAGGAAAATTGTTCCCTCAAAAGGGAATATTAGACAAAAATGTTTTCCCAAGTTTTATATGCAAGGTTTTAAAATTACACAGGCTTGTGTCACACCTGCTTAGAAAGCCTGAAGTATGGTAGTCACAAAATAACACAGTGTGTAGGAGGTGTATTTTTAAGAGTATGCAAGTTTGCTGAAAAAAGCAGAATGGTTTTGTAAACTGAATTGAAACCACTCTTTTTCTTATCAAAGTCTGAAATACTAGGGAAAGAAAGAGACAACTAGAACACCTCACAGAAAAGTACTGTGATCAGAAGTGCTTTCTTTAAAATTCCACTTCGTAAAAAATACATGTTGCCATAAATTAAAGACATCATATCACCCATGTCCTTCCCTGCAATTTATGCCGACAGCTTCAAGAGAGTTTCTGGTTTTCCTACCTGCATAGCCAAGCAAAGGGTGTTCAGCATGATGAGGACAAACATGATGTACTCAAATCCAGTAGAATTCACCACATACCAGAACTTGTACTGGTAAGGATTTTTTGGAATATATCTACGGAGAGGACGTGCTTTCAAGGCATACTCTACACACTGACGCTGAAAAGCAAATACAGCAAAAACTGTTAGACTATAACTTAGCAGTCATTCAACTGGTAATACAGTTATTAAGTGCAAATTGTTAAACATAACTCTCAAAACCAGTCTGTCTACTTGACGTAAAGCTTTTTATTATTAAGTGTTAATAAAGTGCACAAGCAGCTCACCAATCCTCACCTGATTATTTACAGCTGTATCTAACCATGTACACTACTCAGCCACACGCAAAAATCAAATAATGCTCATGGAAATTCAGGAGGGTTTTGCCTTTATACACTAGTATATTATGGTATGTACAGGTATAGTAGATAGCAGGACTATTAAGTCATCTGCAAACCATGTTTTGTCTTTACTCCCTTTTCAATGTGGGCCTGCATAGCATAAAAACCTGGAGACAGCAAAATAAATACTGAGGTGGTGTTACTTCTAATAGCTCAGTTAAATTGGCCAGCAAAATCACATATGTAGGAACATCATGGATTCATCTCATAACCTATTAGTGCCCAAAATCTTCAGGGCTGGGCCTCCTGCTTGTCTCTGGAGGAATTCTTACAGGCCCTGACTGATGGGGCACATGGTGCAGAAAGAATCCTGGCTACAGTCTCATGCTTGGCTTTCTTTAAATGAAGTGTGTTACAGTCAGCCAAAAATACCTGGAAAATTGTGGCTTATGAGTTTCTCGGTCAAAGGATTAAACAGCAAATGGGGACAGATTTTCATAAATTTAATCTGAATATCCCCCGTGAATTTCTAAATAAATGGGGTTGAGAAGTGGAACATTTTGAACACTTGAACTTTGAACGCTTTCAGTCTGTTCAGAACACAAAAACTGTTTTCCAGTTCTTAGGGTAAAACCTATCTCTGCCTCAGGATAACCCAGCAAGTGCTGTATCCTTGTTAATCTGACACCAAAAAAGCAAGGTGCTAAGAAGCCAACAAGCTGAGTGGAGCACCCTTCACAACAAAAAGACTGATGGCTTGGGCTCACAGAAAGAGGAACATACAACAACCTGAATACCCAGTTAAATAAAGACCCAGATAGTAAAAAATTCAAATAAATAAATACTAAGCTATGTGTTTGGTGCCCTCTTCTGCCCCAAAGCAGAAAGGAAGCTCTTCATGCATAAACAAAAAAGGCTACTTCTAAAACTTAAGAATTCATTATTTTTTTAACCTGATTTTTGTCCAGCTCACAGTTCTTGTACTCTTGTTCTCCCTGTTCTTGGAATGTAACAATCACAAAACCAACAAATATGTTCATCATAAAGAAAGCAATAATGATGATATAGATGATGAAGAAAATGGAGATCTCCACTCTGTAGTTGTATACAGGTCCTACATTCTCGCCATTTGAATCGATGGCTTTGTATAGCAGCCTGGAAAACAAACAAAATTTTATCTTTATTACCATTAAAATGAGAAAATAGTAAAATATGCAGACTCAGAGGACAGGTTTCAGAAATAGTCTGATGTTCACTGTTATCCTCCTCTACTTATTGACAGTGCTTGCAAGAATATAGAAACTAAAAGAATCACAGCACACGTTGCTATATTCTTTTTTTTTCTGAAAGAATTAAGATAATGACCCCAATGGCTGTAGTTTTCATTTATTTCTATATTTATTTATCCAAATAAAATCTTCTCATTTAGGGAAATAGTGAGTGGCAGTTAGCTCTTCCTAGGTTTCTCTATGAGTGTATTACTGCCTGATTTTTTAGGAAAAGATTTACTTGAAGGTCTAAAACTTTTTAATTTAAGGGCCATTAATGGATAAGCATCTAAAATTAGAGCTTCCATTAGAGCTGAGGAGTAGCTCCTTATAGCAAAAGCAGCAAGACTGGGAATCAAACAATATTAAAAAGTTCACCTTTTCTCACTTTTCCTGAAATATGGGATAAGTGCACAGATTCAGGATAATGGGGTTTTTTACTCCCTCCCTCTTTATACCACCACTTAAAACCACTTTATTGCCCAAAAATGTCTGGTAAATGACAGCGAATTGTTCTGGAAAATGCAGCTCTCATAACAACACTGTGAAAGCACGGAGAACCCACTCACGCCGGCCAGCCTTCAAAGGTGGAGACTGTGAAAAGGGCCATCATAGCAGACAGAACATTGTCAAAGTTGAAATCACTGTTTTGCCAGACCCTCTCTTTGACCATGGGACTGTCGACATCTCCATCCTTATAAACAATGTATATTCCTCTGTGGGAAAGAAACTGTTGTTAGTGAAATGCTGAGCTAACCTCAGAGTTACTCAGTGCACTATTCAAAGCTGTTTCTTTTACTGCCTCCTCATGTTTCTTTTATTTCTTTGCTAACCTATGCTTTCTGGTGGATTTAAGGTGACAATTCCAATTTACACAACCCTAAATGGCCTGACACATGCCTACCCATACACAGTTTAAGTTATTCAGAACAAAATGTGTCACATTCTTAGACCAAAGGTCTCCTCACCGGCATTCCTCGGGGTTCTGTTTTGCCTCATCAGTGCACTTGTAGAATTTTCCCTACATATAAAAACAAAAAGCAATGACAAAATGCAGAATATGCAAAATACATGCCTTTATACTACAATTGGCTCAGGATGGGACCAGCCCAGTTCCAGCAGCAAACCACCAAGAATTCAATTCAGCTTTGCTTTTCTTGATGCACTGTAGGTTCTGAGAGTGTCTTACCTTGAACAGTTGCACCCCAATACAAGCAAACATGAATTGCAGCAGAGTTGTAACAATCATGATATTACCGATAGTTCTAATAGCCACAAAGACACACTGAACAACATGCTGGAAAGAAAGAAAAAAAACGTTTCAGTGCAATTTGTCACGGACTACATACCATAAAAATCTATCCCTGTATTCTTTTTTAAAATTACTATTTCTGTGTTGCCAGTATTATACCTAATACTGTAATTTGACTTGTTTTCTAAATTTGTCTGTAAGTCTGTTGACACAGACCCATCAGCATCAACTGGCTAGAAATTACACAGGCACTGTGGATAAACAACTGAAGTGCACTGACATGTTGGTTCATCACAGTCCAAATCTGCTCTCAGTGGCAGTTCCTCCACACACAAACTGCTGTAACTGTGGGCAGAGCCTGGGCTGGTTAAGACCAGATGTGTTTAAGAATCAGGAACTGATTTCTGTCCTTGCTCTGTGGACTTCTGTGGACAATTTTTCTTGAGCAAGAATTTTTAACTGAGGCAGGACCGAAGCATCAGGCCAACAGAAATATAACTTTAAAAATAAAAATAAATACCTTAAGTCCTTTTGCTCTGTTTATTGCCCTTAGAGGTCTCAAGACTCTTAAGACTCTGAGAATCTTCACAACTGAGATAGCACTTGATCTAGGAGAAAAAAAAAATTACACTGTTACTGCTAAGGTAACCGATTGTATTACAGAGTAACAAAATCCTCCCAATTCCTTTAACATGAAATTTGAAAAAAACTCTCCAACTAGAACTCTCAAGGTATTTTACAATTTTTTTACTCTTTATTGATTCTTTATTAATACTAGAAAATAGTATCGATCTCATAAATACCATAAGAAACATTTTGATTTCTGGAGCAAACTTGGAATTAACAGTTCAGAAGCTCATCTAAGACTATAATGGAGCAAAATAGTCCCCAAAGTATTTTTCAGTTTTGACTAGCTCTTTTGAAGACACTGTGTAAGTCCTGTAAATCAATGAATCCTTCAGTTTCCAACTAACCTGAGAACAAAAGACGATGGAAATGGAAATTACTTCCATCCTCTCTGTTTAAGTAGCTAGGACTGCATTTTGAGGAAACAGTGCACAGTCTTTTAAAGAACACCCTGGGAAACTGAAAGCTTGTGCAATAGGTGTTCTGGTACCAGCAGAGCTCAGAGGGGGGAGCAGCTGCCTGAAACCCTCCCCTGCTCTCTTTAAGTCACTAAGGCTGTTACAAATGATATTTAATATGGAAAAACCATCCAGTGAATCAATTTAGACTCTTATTGTGTTTACTCTGACCCAAAAAAAGCAAACAAAACCTCTCCTCTACCACTTATAGTCCTGATTAAGGTACAACTTCTCCCCCCTCAAACACTGTCAAGTTCTACATCCCCACAGGTCAATACTGAAAGACCAAGCTCATAAAATTAGATTGTAGGTGTGACAACAGCTCGAGAGAAGGGATATAAAGCTCCTGAAGTTCCAGGAAATACCTGTTATACCATGCAGTGTCATGGTGCTCCTCCTCATTCTCTTGGCAATAGTGGGAAGTAGTAATTTGTTTCCAGCCCATATTAGTGAATTACAACCCCCTCCATGCAAAGCACTGCCTCTTGCCAGCCCCATCCCCGAGCACTGACACTGCACACCCACACGCCGTGGGGGAACAAAAGGAGCTGAAACACTGATTTCAGTAGAAAACCCCAGAGCAAAAATAAATCATTCACATTATAAGTATAGTACTTACTGAATCCCAAATGAGACCAGAGAAACGCCCACAACCAGCAAATCCAGCAAATTAAAATAATTCCTGCAGAAGGACCCTTTATGAAGGAATGCTCCAAAAGCTGTCATCTAAAAATAGAATTGTTACACACTTAGTCTATATTTCAATTTATTCAAATTCACATTTAGGCTGTTTACAAGACACTTGCCTAGAGTGTGAATGCATACAATACTATCTCAATTTCTAAAATCCTTTGATATATAAAACAATCCCTTTACGTACATTAAATCTTTCATTTAAATCAGAAAAATTCTACTCAACAACATCAACAAATATGGTAATTGTTTCTGATGTCAACAAATGTCTTATTTTGTGTAAGAACAGATGAGGCTGAGATGATTACCCTGAATTAATTTGGCCTTTGTTAGAAAAATTACTACAAAAACCACTTAAGATTTCCATGTTTACTAAACTGTAGGGTCCAGATTCTGACTCCTAATTATTCACACAATCTTAAGAATTGAAGGAGCTGAGAATGTACTGCAAACACCCGAGAGTCAAAGACGGTACAGAAGCAGGACAAGGCTGTCCTAAGGCAGCATTACAAGGCTATTTAGCTTTGGCTTATGGGAGACATGAGTGGGTATCTTGGAATAACCTGGAACAACTGATACATGTTTTATCTGATGTGTAACCAAAGGTAACTAAATTTTGCTGTTCTGTGGGGAATACCAAACATTGCTCTTCCTTTTGGACTTTCTCTAAATATTTTGTTTTCTGTCCCTATATTTAGATGAAAAAAGCTTACAAAGTGGATCTTGTATGCATCATTTGCAGGTTTCATTAGGAGCCAGTGATAGAGGCTCTATTAACTATGGCTGCAGCCAGCACCTGAGCAGTTTTGGGTATCACAAAGCTGAATTTGACTTCTAAATCCATGAATTAGACCTCCTACCATAACTGTAAGTAAGTACCATTTAAAAAATGCACAGAGGAGTCCAATTAAACCATTAGATGCAGGCACACCATCTGAAGAGAATAGTGCATAATTCTTTCCATAGTTATGGATTAAGTCTGAAACACTGAAACTAAAAACTCATAACAAAAATAAGGATACCTCTGAAAAATACCTCATCAGCTCAATCACATGAATTCTAATGTCTTCAGCCTCAAGATCCTCTTAAAGGGCCTGAATACTGAGCTGTTCCTTGTTTTCCACAGGTAAGAAAACTCGATGCCATCTAGAGAACTTCCCATGCTGACTGTGCATTTTAATCCCTTTACTTTCTGTTCTGTTCCTCGAGCTGTAGTGAAGAGATTTTATTTCATTTCCCCTCACAGCAGATTACTACAGCTTTCAAGACTGTTCCCCAATGTAGAACAGAGCTACAGGCAATGGGCATCTCACTGCACCCCTATCCAGTGTGCAGACATTTCCAGGCCTTCTGCATGACAAACCATCACCACCAGCAAAGGCTGTACCTCTGCAAAGGAAGGATGCATTTTTTCAGAAGCAAAAATTAATTAATCTCCTTATTCTCTTGTTAAACCCTCTTTTGTTGTCATCAAAACACTAAATATTCCTCAAAGCTAGAAGAGTAAAAATGTTAAAGCTTTAACCTATGCCATGACATGAGAGATATAACACAGTTATATTATAAAATTTCCATTCCATAATTCCATATTATAAAATTTCCATTCAGTTTCCGATTCCTAGCTCTTTCACTTACAGCTGTACAGAGTACATCTAAACTCATCAAAATCAGTGGGAGTTGAACACTAAAATAACCCTGAATATCAAACTAACATCTATCTACAACTACCCATTTACATTGTAGTGTGTTATGAGCAGCACACAAAGTTTCATGTAAAGACTCCCACAAAAACTAGGTCAATAACTGACCTAAAAGTACAGGTGAGGGGCATATGTCCCCATCTTCACAAACAGACTCATACTTCAATCTCCACAAATCCCAGTGGAAGCATTTGCTAGAACTCTCTCGAGCAAATTTAAATGGTGTGGGATTAGCACAGTAGGGGGAGGTTGAAAGCACAAACCCCTAACCTGACCTTTGCTCTTACGTTTTCACCTTTCCCAAGCTGTCCAAACAGGATTTCAATGTCATGTAGGGATTACATAAGAGAATTCTTAAATGCTTTAAACTGATGTTGCAGCTCTTCTGTTCCTCATATCCTCATTCACACGTTCAACACCGTGTGATGTGGGAATCCTCGTTTGAGAGCAGTAAGACAGAGCACAAGGAGACTCCCCACATGCTGAGAGTTATTCTGGTTCAATGCTTGGTTTTTGCACAAGTTCCTTGGCTACAGCTGATAATATTGCCTCTGGTTATCCTAATTTCAGTTTCATACACTTTTTGCCTGGAAATTAAGGAATACTATTGTTACTGCAGGTCTAGTCTGGAATTTTCTCCTTGCAGAACACACTCCTTCTGTACAACTCGGATACTGTAGGAAGCACAGCAGAGGACATGGAGGGCCCCAGCCACAAGCAAGCAAAGCCAGAGTCTGAAACATGTTAGTAAAGCAGGCACTGTGTCTGTGTCATCTCCTGACTACATTGGTATGGTATAGATTATTTTCCTTTAGGTGTGAATGCTCTACAGAGCTTCCTGGAGAAACCAGAGTCAGAAGCATCAACATCTTTGGCTGTGATGTGGCTTCTTGTTTCCTTGTAATATTTTACAATGCCAGATTTCAGCAGCCCAAGCTCTAGAGTTTCCTGTTTCCCTTGGATAACTCTTAAATTGCTCATTGCCAAAATCTTTTGCAGTTTTCAGGAATGTTGCTTTTCTTAACACATGCAGTTATGCCTCTTTATGCCACTCTATAATTCCTCTGTCTCCTAGAAAAACACAAATGGAACTGCAGGAGCTGGAGAACCTGCTGCTCAGAGCATGTGAAAGTTTACTGACTCTCTTCTGCCACAGATATAATGGTAACATATTTTTATGGCTTCTCAAATTCAGAGTTGGGAACTAGGCTGATCTAATGCTACAACTCTTTTCAACGCTTTGTTCTCTCCTTTAGTCTGGCCTTTTTCTAGCAGCAAAAACCCTGGATATTTATTTTAGAGTGTTACAAATAAGAATAATCAATTCTCTAGCAAGCTTCTCACTGCTGAAAATGTGAAATAAGAGGATAAACATTAAGCCTGGGAGAAAATTCACAAGCATAAAAATAGTCTATTACTTACAGTACAGATTATCTTGTAAACAGCCCAAATATTGCACCAATTAGTATTAATCAAATTGCATTGTGAAGAGTATGCACAGCAATATGAGCAAAAGCTGGGAGAAGAGATTTTGTTAAGCTTAATCCTCAATTGGAAATGCATAGTTTATGTACAGATTCTTAGTGTGCCGGCGATTTTTAAGTGTATAAATCAGGATTACTCAACCAGAAACTTGTGGTGAGAATAAGCACAGAATGAAACATTTATGAATCATGTGCTGATCTCTGAAAAAATATTTTGCCAATTTCCAATGAAAATTTTAATTTCCTTGTTCAGCATTTTGTTTCATGTGAATGTAATTTTCAGTTATTTGGCTTCTTTACCAGAGTAAGTCTTGTACCTTGAAAATCTGAGTAACCCCAATAGATATTCTTAATAATCAGTACAAAAACTATACATTAAAATGCCAATTCTTGGCTCATGCATGGGTAATACATTTAAGCAAGCATAATTATGCCTGTCTCTGAATTTAAATGTATGCCCAAGATAAATGCAAAGTATTTTAGTGTATAGATAGATAAATGCAAGATATCTTGCAAGTCCTTTTGCAAGAAAATAGTTATCTACTATTTTAGCTCTGTGGATATAGTTCAGCGAAATAAATGAGAAATTACATGCTCCCTCCTTATAAGACTGATTTTCTCTTTTGGAAATGCCAGAGCAAGGAGAAGGAAAAGCTCATGCGCAGTGATTTATTTTTCCCTTTTCTGACAACTGTAAGTTTAAAAAGGGTAAAAAATGAATTATTAAACTGATGTAATGATAAAAAATCAGCTTCTTCATGCACCCAATGGTAAAAAAATGACCAATCAAAACTATGAGGAACTGTCAAATAAAAAAATCCTCTAGTTTAAAAAAGTTTAGCTTTGATCGCTTAGAGAAAAGGCGAAGAACACTTCAAGTGCCTTTTCTTGGCAGGTGACACACAAGGAAAATCCTTTTAAACAAGCTTCCTTTAAAAACCTGTTACCTTCAAAATGATCTCAAATGTAAACATACTAGTGAAGACATAATCTGCATACCCTAGGATCTGGAAGGTAAACAAAAAGTTACTCACATTATTGCTAAAGCTGCTTTTGAGCTAACAAGGATCAATTAACAATGCATTACCTTTAACAGGATTTCAACAGTAAAGATGGCTGTGAAAGCATAGTCAAAGTAACCAAGTATCTGCAAGGTATAATACGTGCCACAGTAAGAAATCCATCTCTTAATACTTTTTACAACTTAGACCACATACACAACAACACCCGAATTAATCTAAGTAGATAGATGGAGAATTTAGACAAAGCAGTTTAAAATTCCAGCTACTGTGCAACCATTTTTATTTGATTAAAATTAACAGATGCCACTGTGCTCAGGTATTAGATTTCAACCCTCAGTAATTGACAGGACCCAATAGGCAACAATTTCTTTCAGTTTCCTCTACCAGCTTTCACAGGTACTTTCTTCAGCCTTTAGCAGAGATACAGAATCTTAAACAAAGAATAAATACTTATTAATAATGTCTGAGGTTTTTACCAAAGCATTGCATCACAAAATAAAATATCAGTGGATGCTTCTGGACTGCAGATCATTCCACATTCTGCTACACTATATTGTTCCCATACAAGCTTGTCTAGAGTGTCACAAAGCAAATTAATGAATGACTAATCACTTAAAATCAACACCACAACCCTTTTTCCTGGAAGTGGGAAGATACAGCAGTGATTTATTTGTAGGAAATTTAAAAGAGCCCACAAGAGTTGCACAGTGATATGAAATTTCTAAGAGGATTGTGGCTGTGGGATTGGCCTCACTGCTGTCGACAGGCACACGAACAGGCATCTCAGCACCACCCAGAGCTGTGGCCACATCACTAACACCTAATTCAGTGAACTGCAGGAGGGTAAGTTTAGTCTCAAGGATCCAGCAATCCACCTAGCCAACAGCTGTGCACAGAAACATCTTGCCTGCAGTTCAGCAACTAACCAAGTGGGAAGGAGAAATAAAATAAGGAGACAACACACAAAGAAATTAGTCATACTAGATCAAAAAAAAAGGAAATCATTTTCCCCCCATATTCTGCTGATTATCACATCCTTCGGTCCCCTTGGTGTGGCTGAAAAAACAGGCAAATGTTAAAGCCATTCAACAAAGATTAATCAGCAACCAATTCACTCTAGACTTAAAATAGAATATTTAAAGGCATTCCAGTTTGTAAACTTTCATTCTGTTGCGGACCTGAAGGAAGGAACATGAACACTCAAGGCAGTAAAAAGAAAATGGTGCAGGCCTGGGACACGTGAGAATACTTACAGAAAGAGGGCAATGCCCTCCTGAAATCCCTCACACATTTTGTCTGTATCCCAAACAAACAGAAATAATCTTTTCAGTAACCACCACTCTCCACTTACATTTTCCTAATGCTCCTCTAGTTCCAAATACAATTATCAGCCCTTGAAGCCATTTCTATAATAACAATTTCAGTATTCTCCACCAGCTCTCTTTTTCCTACCCATTAGCGTGATTTATTTATAGGATTACATTGGTCCAGTTTTATAGATATGGGAAGCACACTGCTCTGCTGAATAGTGCATGAAGAGTGTCTTTGTGCTTTGGCCTCTTTTTACCTCTTTATAAAGTTTTAGCTTTTTGGTTTTCACTAAAGTTACCGGGAAAACGTTCAGAGAGTGCCAGCAGCCGAAACAAGACTTTCAGAGGTTGCACCAACACCAGCAAGAACTAGAGAGATACAACCTCTACAGCCTCAGCAGGCCCCTCTCCTGCAAGATGTAGCAGTTTCTCTAACTCCGTGACAATCTCTACAGATCATTTTGTACCTAAAACAGGAGAGGCCTGGAAGTTCTGTCAAAGCATCCCCAAAGTCCCCATGGACTACTACCAAGCTGCACCTCGGCTATTTCCTACCTAATCTAAAGCAAACACAATTCACAAAAACATGAGAGCCTTGCTACACAACTGATACACGTGCAACAAGACTAATAAAATCCGTGGTCACAGGAGTGGATTTATTTTTGTTTCTGTAATTATTGTGCATTTGAGTAACAGGTAATCCACTAGACTAAGAACTTAAAATGGGGGATTCAGGAATTTGTTTTGAGAGAACACAGATGTTTAGTCCCCACATTAACTACAATTTTATTGAGTAATACAGACATTATTGAAATTGATGGTTTTTAGGCTGAAATGGCATTTTTCTCTGAATCAAGGCAAGAGCTGGGCATGCTCTGATCCTCCTCTTACACGTGAGTTTAGAAAAAAGTGAGACTTGTTTAGTTTCTGATATGGCCAATCAGGAGGAATCCAAATATCTTCGAGTCCAACGTGGGGTATCTCAAACCCCTCAGAGTGGCCACAGAAGCCTCTCTGAGAGAAGAGGTAACTCCCTTATGAATCCCTACACCCACTGACAGAGGGATACTCCCAGTGCCCCAAAAACCATATAACAGAGTCAATGCAGAGAGGACAGATCAGAGTCTATTCCAAGCATGATAAAGAGGGATAATTTTAACTGGCATTTTTAAATCAGCATCAAACAGTAAGAGTGATTCAGGAATTGCACATCAGGTACTCCAGCTGCAAAGCAGGAAAAAATATGAAAATTATAGACATTACTTATATTCAGCTTGAGAATATTTAATCCTGATATATTTATAGTCACAGAAAAAGTATTATGTAAATAATAAACACTTCTAATACTGATGATATTCCATTAATAAAGTTAATTGTCTTTAAAGATTTATGCTTCTTTCAGCAAAAGGCATATAAATGTATAGCTTGAAAAAGGAAAAAGAATGTTTCTTAACATGAAAATTAAAAACCAGGCACTAGGCCCAAAGGATTGTATCCTGTGAGGGTGTATTTACTTCAGACATAAAAATGAAGGGCTTACATTATTTCGAAAAGAGTGGCTCCGAATCGGATCTTCTGCTGCTAAGGAAACACTGCTCAGCATGATGAAGACGAGGATGAGATTGGTAAAGATGTGGTGATTGATAAGTCTGTGGCATCCCACTCGAATTCTAAAGAGGAGATACAAAAATACACCGTTTTTGCACATGGAATTCAGCAGATGGTTAATACACAACATGTTTTCTGTTACTCTGCCAACACTGACAGAACAGAGCAACAATCAGCAGTTAGAAGCAGTGAAAATGCTGAAGCCATCGGTCTGATTCCTAAGAATGTAAATAAATTCAAAATCCAATTCACCCATAGTGAAGATGCACTTAAAGCAGTCTGGGAGGGGTTGGTTTCCATTGGGTTATGAACAACACAAGTTCCAGGGTTTGCACCACTGTGCACATACAGACAACGTCAGAAGGACCAAGGCTAGACAATAAGTCATTCCAGATCCCCTGTTTGATTCGATTCTCACCAAAGGTGTCAAAATTACTCATCTTGTGAGATGCAGCTTAGGCTGAAGATCTCATTGTGCTGCTTAGGACTCAAATCAGAATCTCCATGAAGATTTTCTTATAGAATTACAGGACAAGTGGGTGTTGAGAGCTCCAGAGCTCTCAGGCTTCAGCCACATGACATGAAGTGTAACTGTGCATATCCTTAGAGTCACTGAGCCCAAGGTAATCACAAATACAGAGCAGGTCTGGGATTAAACTGACAAAAAGGCAGGATCAGGTTCGTAACTGACTAACACTGAAGTTGTCTAAATTTTGCTGACGTCTCAGAAGGTTCTTGGCTAAAATTTGTTTCTCCTGTTATTAAGTAGATGATTGGAGTGTGGCATATCTTAGTTAAGCAAATAGGCCATTTTAGACCAAGAATGCATAGTGTCAGTTGAAGATAAAGGCAATTTGAAATGTTCAACAGACCTAATGATTTTGCATTCAGCATATGAACATTACTAGTTTAAGGAACTCTCTTTCCAGTTCACAAATTCTGAAGAGCTTCAGATAATCCATGCAATGAATAAGGCACACACTCAAAACATTTTATCTTGATCATCTTCTAAACTCGTGGTGGACTCTACCACTGAAAGGCAGCATTCTCCCATGCCAAAGAAATCTTAAGTAAGGAATTCTACTGACTACTCAAGCTTGCCGTCTTCACCAATGTAGAACTCCAAATGCTCTGGAGTTAGACTAAGTGAAGAAAGATTCCAATTCCTCCCCAAAATTCAAATACTACTGTTCTTGGTTTTTTGAAATAATTTGTCTTTATCTTTGTCTTTGATGTTTGTTTGAATCTGGGAAATGCTGTTACCCTAAGCGGAATATATAAAACCTTTCTCTTACTTTTCTCTTTTTCTGGTTTCTCCTCCACAAAGGCTACTAGGGTTACTAAAAATTCTATCTCTTGCAGAAGATGCTCAGGTATTTTACATCCAGTGACTAACATAGTACATAGATAATACACGTTAAAGGGTACTTTCTAGGCATGTGAGAACTCAAGCTTTATGTACAAAGTGCTATTATCTTCAACAGTGGGAAGAAAAATACTCTATTTTTCAAATTCATCTCATTTACCAAGTCAATCTGAACATTTTAGGAGGAAAGCCAATCTCTCTTCTGTTGAAGATACTAGATTTCTACTCCTGATCTGCCTGGAAGGAGGTCTGTTACTTCACTGACAAACCTTGATGTCTAAACCAGTATTTTTCAAAATTATATTTACGGATTGGTGCTGCTGAAAATGAAGAAGGCACTCCCTTCAGGGATTGGTGTTATCTTCTCCTTCATGTTGAGTTCTGATATTCTACGGGGACGTGGGCCTGCTGGTACCTCTGGTTCATCCTCCTCATCTTCTTCATCTTCACCTACTTTAAATTAAACATTCTTTTTACTATAAACTAAAAAATATCAAGGTTTTGTTCATAACAATACAAAAGCATAGCTTTTGTAGAATTTTGTAGAATTCACATGGCTTATAGGAAATATTTATTCATAGAATGACTCTAAGAATCTATAAACCAATATGTGAGCATCCAAATAGTTGTCAGAAGCTTAAATGCAGGTTGTTGTGCCTATGTGGGTGTGTGCATAAGTGCCCTGAGTGCATTAACAGGCTTTGCTTGTCCTGAGCAGCCGCACCTGAGGACTCCTCACACTCCCTGAGGAGCTCTGGAGCCCCAGTTCAGCTCAGCCCCTGACAGCCCATCCACGCCTGAGCTGAGTTCTGAGCTCTGGGTGAGCGCTGTGTGCTTGAAATTCAGGGCAGATTGCTGTGGCATGCATCCAGATAATCCAGCAGAACTGATTTTTAGATAAGTACATTCACTGGGCCAAGAAAAAATTGACCAGACATCATCAGCCCTGGAATGTCCTTTTTTGCCAAACGTTTTAGACAAATTTAGAATTTGCTCTCCCATCCAGATAGTGTTACCACAACAGTGCTGAGGCTCACAGTATTAACTCTCAAATGCTGCTTGCACTGCCTAGGAAGCTGCAGGAAAAGATAACACCTAGCAGCTTCCAGGCCCAGTTATCCATGGATAACAGAGCACAACTTCACTGACTTCAAAGGAATGGATTCCATGTTCAGCAAGAGCAAGTTCAGGATATTTTAGCCAACAAACTTAAATGTTTAAAAACTTAAATCACATACCTGGTACATCACAGGGTGGGTAGGGATCTTTATCCTCATCCTCTCCTTCTCCATATTCGCCAATTGTCACCTACAGCAATGAAAGGGATGCACAGGAAGAAAAATAAATTTTAATATAGAGTATAAAGCCCACAGAAAGCAAACCAAATAAGCCTCTGAAGTCAGAGAAGTGAGTTTTCTGAAGCAGAGTAACTCTGAGAACAAAGGAGAGCTGACAGTTTATTACTTATTTTTCAAAGATGACTTTTCTCTAATAGCCACATTTTTCTGGCTGTGTAGATCACAATGAGAATATAAGCAAAATGATTTGATAAAAGCTACCAAGACTATTTGAACATCCTACTAAGAGTTTATCATTCACTAATCTCATTGGATTTATCACGCAAAATACCTACAGGGATCCTAAAAAAAAAATCACATTTTTCTAATATTAGCTATTTTGTTCTCGAAGAGCTTCCCTTCTCAGGATATCCTGGAATCAAAAGGATTTTTCTGGATTAAGAGATGCTGTGAGGATGCAAAGCATCAGAACTAAGTTTCCTTTGCCTGGGAAAAAACGTAGGGATGATGGGCTCATAAAAGAAATTGTACAATGCACAGTAGTCTTGAAAAGTACTCCCTAGCAAAATTAGTAAAACTGCTTCTTAGGAAAGAGACAAGTTTTAGGATAAACACCTTACTGTCCTTGGGCTTCTTTTGGTCACCTTCTGACTTCTCACTTTTTTTATTTTCCAGACTCTCTTTTCTACAAAACAATACAATAACAATTACAAAGCATGCCATGTAAAGACAGACATTTTTAAGTGAACTATACCAATTCTATGAAAAGTTGAAAGCCCTATAATAAAATATTTAAAGTATTTTGTAGAGCTGCAGGTGTCAGAGCAATAAAATCTACTGCATTTGAATGCAATGATCCATTTAAAAGATTATGACTTTGAATATAATTCCAGAGGCTAATCCCTAAAACATTCAATGCATGATCATTACTCCTTTCTAGAGGGATAAACTGTGCCCTTGGACTCATACAAACAACTTTCATTGACTTCAACAGGCTTGCACTGATTTCAAAAGAAGGTTTTCTTATTGTCTATATAAGGCTTAGAGAACTGATTCCACAGAGAGCTGTGCACTGGCAACAACAGATAAATTCTTGTGCTAATTGCACAATAAATCCTACTGTTGCAATGTTTAAATATCAGTTGGTTTATCGTTATATTCTTAATTCACCCCAATGACTACCTAACTTTTATCTAAAATCATACTGTTTGTCTATTATTTTAGTGCCTAGAAAAACCCTCTTATTTTTTTCCTGAGTCCAGCACATTTTGAAGATGGCAAAGACATTCATATTAAAAAAAAAATTCTTATGGAAGAATTCAGTACCCTCCTCCTCCCCTCTCCTGTTTGTTCAACATGCCCATCTATTTTACCTTGCATTCTTTTTCCTTTCCTTTTCTTCAGCTTCTTCTTTCTGAGCTGTATTTAGACTTTCAGCATCTGCCAAGTTATCCACAGCAATGGCCAAGAAGACATTTAGCAAGATATCTATTTCAAATCATTTTAAGGACATTATGCCTTACCATACTTGTGTGGTTTATTATCAGCATAAACACTGACAATGTGAGAGATATAAAACACATGTTCCCAACCTACAGCGTGGAGGTTGGTGATGCTGGAGTGTAGTGCAAATAACACCCATTTAGTGGACTAGACTGATACTGGCTGTAAAGTGAGCAGAGATCCATTAGGGTCACGGGTTTTAAAATAGCAGAATGCTTGAGGTAATTTTTTTAAAATAAATGCAATTCAACTTCATGCTAGCCTGAGCAAGTTCAAATACGAAATTGTCTATTATACATGGAGACTGTTCAGGCTTTTTGAAAAATTCATTTTTATAATGCACTGTCTTCCATGTCTACAACAATCTATATCAAATTCAGTTCCTCAGTCCATATCAGTTAATCACAAATACTGATACAAATACCATATAGTACAGAAAATACAATGTTTTTGCCCTTTCATCACCTCCTGACCTGTTAAGAGCTTCTGAGAATGGCAGTAGTTTGTTTCTGCATGGGGCCAAGGAAGTATTTCCAGATCACTGAAGGCAGGGCAGGGGAATGTTCCAGCAGACTTTATCCCAGCTGCGTCAGTCTCTCCCCTGGTCCCTGCTGTGCAGAGGATCCCTGGCTGCGCTCAGCCTGGGGCAGAGCTCACGGGGCTGCACCGAGCACCAGGGGGATGAACGGGGCATCGCTGCCCCCCGGACCAGGCTCGAGCCCTCACCGCCAGGGGTGACAAACAGCAGGCAGAGTAAGGCCATGCTCCCACTGAGGGAAAAAAGGAAACATTCTCTGGTTTCTGCCACGGTGGTGGCTGGAGATGGCCTGGAGATCACTGACTCTCACTCCTCAGGGAACAGGGCACAAGGAGAAGTCTATTTAAAGGACTCGGCACATGCAGAGAGCACTTGCCCATGGACATTTACCTCCCCCCAGAGGGATTTTGTTTATGTCCCTGGCACACAGCCCCACTCAGAGATGTTTCCAGAGAGCGTAAAGGATACAGTTACCACAGATGAAGAGGATAATGAAATATATACAGACGATCATGCCTGAGGATGATGGACCACCATACGCCATTATGCCATCATACATGACAGCATTCCAGTCTTCACCTGTCAGGATCTAAGAAGCAGATAGTAGGAGATTAGTAGTAATTCAGCATCAAAAGTGAATAGAGAAACACATTTCCTCTGACCATACAATACAGCTAACCTTCTATATGCATAAAGCAATACGATATTCTTTTCATGCATTGTTTTAAAATTCCCATTTAAATAAACATCTCCCTGAAAGCTTGGGGTTAACTCTAATAGCTTTTATTTTGTGCTGTGCATTTATGTCACTGGACTTCAAAGGCAAAAATAATAAAACTTACATTTTATTGAAATTTTATTGATCTCAGCATGCCAAAGTTAAGAGCCCTGGTTTCAGTAATGCCACATTATGTAGCAATGCCAACAAATGTCCATCACTTAGAAATCAAGTTAGTATATGTTTTAAGGTTCCTTTTTTTCTTCTTTTTTTAAATACTGACCACAAATCTGTACTATGATAAAGATTCTGAGTATTGCAATGCAGGCTTTAGGGGCAGTCCATATATTTCTAAGTAACTTCTTAAAAATTATCAGTTCTATCCTGAGAAAACATGTAAGACTGACTCTCCTTCCAAGCAATTAAATGGTTGTTAAAGCAAATTAAATGCATGCCATTTTCTGAAATTCATTTTTGGAGAGCTAAACTTATCCAGCTGTTTTTCTCTGTTGATGAGCACCCAACAGGTTGGTTGCCTCTGAGTGTCTTCTAAAACTGAAGGAAGCCCCATTCCTTTGAAAATGAGAGCCTAAAATCTGAATAAAATCTAACTCAGCTGAAATTGGAAAGTAGAGTCTTAACTTTTTATAGGGGCAATGTCAGGTCAAATGTGAACACTTTTCCCCATAAGGAAATTTCTCATTAATGTTTCCTTATCTTAAAATTAAATGGAAATATTTTCTGCTTGCTCTGGAAAGCCACCAGATGAGACTTCCACCAAAGAGACAGGAGGTTGACACCAAGGTGAATCCTGCAGCTTTTAACTATCACCTACAACGTCTGAAACCAAATATTGTGGTAATGTGCAAAGCCAAAAGTGAAAATAGTGAGAAAGATGAAACAAAATAGCCTAATTTGCAGTACCCAATTTGGGAAAAATAAATTTTTAAAAAGCGTCACAAATTAGTGAAAAGTAAACTCTAAGTATGACTCTACCATTTCACAAATAGCAGACAAGTTTGTCTTAAAATTTTAATAAAACCTGGTCTCTAAAGAAATCAGTGCTTATTTTTATATTATAGTAGGTGATATGACCCATATGTAAATATGCACTCTTTAAAGGCTTGTTATTTTTTCTTGCTTGAGAGCAGCTGAACTTTTACACAGCTAATGAAGTTAAAGAAAAGAATTTGACCAAAATAAAAATAACACTTCACCTCTTTTTCTAGCCACGTGTTTGATGGACAAAGGAGATTTAATTCTGTGAAGTAACATGACAGCTATGTTGCATAGATAGATCAAACAAGATATGAAACAAATGGTACAAATGGTGCAAAGTTACCAGAGTACTGAATTTAATGAGCAGAATGCTACTTAAAGTAAACTGAATAAATAGTATTCATGATTTTATTTTCAGGCAACATGACCACTTAAACAGTTTTGTTGATCAAAGGTAAAATGTCTCATACGGGATGAAAGAAAGTTACCTGGAATACAGTTAAAAGAGCTTGTGGAAAATTATCGAAGGTGCTCCGTTTTGTTTGAGTTTCATCAAAATTAAATTTGCCTCCAAACAGCTGCATTCCAAGCAACGAGAAGATTATGATGAAGAGGAAAAGCAGAAGCAACAGTGAAGCAATGGACTTCATTGAGTTTAACAAGGATGCTACCAAGTTGCTCAGGGATGCCCAGTGCCTATAAATTAAAATGCGTGTGTTAACACACACCAAAAAAACCCCAAATGAAACAGTAAAAGAGCAGTGCATGATGAAGTATTACAAAACAATTGCTGATCACTCTTCAGCTATCCTTAGAATTAGCAGTATTAGATAATCTTACCTTGTTACTTTAAAAATACGCAGGAGACGAACACAGCGAAACACTGAAATTCCAAGGGGTGACATAATTTCCAACTCCACCAAAATGGTTTCAACAATGCCACCACAAACAACGAAGCAATCAAAGCGGTTAAAGAGAGAAACAAAATAAGCCTGCAGGCCCAAGCTGTACATCTTTACTAACATTTCACAGGTGAATAAAGCCAGAAGAACTTTATTTGCGATATCTGGAACAAAATATTAAAGAAAAAAGATTCTGAATTGCCTCATAGATTCCATTTTTATTTTAACATATTAGTACTATACTTTCTACATGAGTTTGCAGCTTTTTGCTTAAAAAAGGAAGTACTGCTTCTTTTATGTTGGACTGTAGTTGATGCTTAAGTGGCAAAAGTTACCCAAAGATGTAAAGCTTCCTGCCAGCTATAAACTATTCATCTTTCCAATCTGTTGTGCAGTTCACGGTTCCTCAGCTCACAGCTTGAGTCCACACTGTAACTTAAGCAACCAGCCCACAGCAAGTTCTGCTGTGCCAGTTCCCACTTCCTCCTCATCTTTCAAGCACGGTTTCATGATAAAAGCACAGGTATTTACAATTTAGCATTGTCAGGTCTGTGTTACTAAGCTGTGTTACAGCTGTGGAAATCAAAGACCACATTCAGTCATGTCTTTTATCTGCCTTTGGCTGGGCTGAATATCCTTCAGGACAGCAACAACAAAATGGCAAAGTACAAAAGTAGCCATTGATAGAACTCAACTATCCATAGTCAAGACCAGGACAAATAATTTTTGACTGTACCTTGGATCTGGGTCAGCCAGTCAGGTTGATTGTAATGCTCTGATGAGATAGTTAACGTGTTCAAAAAGACCAAGACAATAACAAGCCAATAAAATGTGACAGATTTTACTGCAGCCCTACATTTTCTTCTGTTAAATCGGTTCCAGCGACGCCAGCGTCGACTGAAAGTTCAAATAAAAATAAATTTATTATTATATGGAAAACACACATGAACTTAAGGAGAGTTTCTTCTGTGTAGAAAACAGTGCAAGTGTGTATGTGTGAGCAGGTGTATTTTCATAAATATGTGTATAATACTTCAATAGCTTTGTAAATCATTACAAGTTGCAGATTAGGGACTGCTAACATGTTATTCCTCTTTTTATATTTCCTTATAGATTTCTAAACGTAAACCACAACATTTGGAGACTCCAATTGCCTGTGACATAATTAGATTAAGCTGCATTTAACTTTTCATTGAGTAACAAAATATATCTATCTTTCCAAGGCCCCATACACTTAATAGCAATAAAAAAAAGTCAAAACTCAGAATTCAAATTAAATTCAGTCTGAAAATGTAGGCTTTGAGTTAAACCATAAAGAGAATTCTGGCAGGATTAAACAGAACAGGAATGCTGAGGTCACCTTTTAGAAATCTACCCTCTAACATCAGAAATCTTCCTCAGCAACTCCTAGAGATTTCTACTGATGTGCCCTGAAATTGTGTCAGTGGGCAAATGTCTGTGAAATAAATAAGAGTGACAAGTCGAGATTCTACCTAGATATGGGTTGGGTTCACAAGTGAGGATATATCTTTGGACTCATAAAACTAATTTCTCTGCTTCACTTCTGGCAACTGTGTTCAAGCATTAACTGAGTTTTCTTTATGCACCTTAAATTTGTCCTTGTAGTAGCAGAAATTAATACTGGTTTCAGATATCAGTACAAAGAGGTTTCAAGACTTTGCAGTATTTCAACCACATGAAGGAAAAATATCCCGTCCTGACCTAAATCAATGTGGTATTCAAGAACATTCTTACCTTGCCAATCCCCTGCTATAAGGGCTGGGCCCATGGCCATCAGCAGGACGGTTCACTCCCTGGGTTGGTTAAAATGACTTTTTTTTACACTCACAGAACAGCCTACCATTGACTTCCATGAGACAAGAATAATAATGTTGGGGTATCTCTTACTTATAAGACTCACAAGCAGGCTCAAACTGCATAACTCTGAGCTTTCTGAAGCCAACGGGGCTATTTTTTTGTTTTCCCCTAAAGGATGTGTGGAACCAGGGACAATAAAGTATAGCTAACTGGTACATATATGAATGTGTAGGAATAACAGGCATATGTAAACAGACTACAGAAATAAAACAAAAATTCAAAAAGGAGAATAGCAGTACATTTATATCAATCCATTGGATTGATAAAAGTAAAGGCATGCTCCCAAAGATTAACTTCTATTTTGAGTTGTAGTGCAGCAGGTAGGTGAGCTTACAATGAAAAGCATTTTCTATTTTGATCCAAAGGCATTTTGACATTACGGTCAAAACAATGTCCTTGATAAATGATGGCCTGACTTACTTTGTGCTCAGACACAGAGTACTGACATTGCAGAGTAACATTCCAGAAGCTGGAGCAAGGATCAGCCCAGAAGAGTGAGAACTGGATCAAGATTTTTCATTTACCTTAGAATGGGATTATAAGGGCAAAATACTGACCTGAACTTGGATTTTGAGATGGTTTGACTAGAAGAAAAGGAAAATACATTTTTAAGAATGGGGGAAAAATAATTAAAAAATTCATTTTCTTTAGAATTGACCATTGGCATTACATATACATAAAACAACCTTTTAACAAAATGCATCACAAATGCTGAAATTCTTCTGTCCAGTATTTATTTTCTGAAATACCATTTCTAAATCTTTACAAATTTTCTTAGTGAAAGAAAGGAAATCTCCTTTAAAACTCAGTAAATAAACCTTGAATAAACATGCAGAACCTGCCTGGAAGTCACAAAAATCTGAGCAAATAAACAGTGAACACCATGGGTTATAGAAATACTCCTGTACATTCAGTTATTGTCTAAAAAATACATATTGTCCAGGTCATGCACAATTTAACAGAAAATATTTGACTTTACATGTCATTAGAAACTTCCATTCTTTTCTTATAATTTTGGACAAAAATTATATTTTATAAAAGCTTTTAGAAAAACACAACTCCACAGCAAGTTGAATTGAATTGTTTTATATCTTTTTAATCTGAGAATTAGAGCTTTAATACTCTAATAACTGGTCTAATATCAAACTCCTGCAAGCGCCATACAAAACTTGACTATTTCAAAGCACTTTTGGCTAAACGAGCAGTGGGGAAAGAACGATCCTTTGAAATGCTGAGATGATGAGGTGGGTACTTGACAACTTGCACTCACCACAAACTCCCGCAGCACGCCGGGCTCTCCCCTTCCCCGCTGACGTTCTCCGTGTTCACGGACTCGGTCTCGCTGGTGGGCATGCTCGCTGTGGGGACACAAACCTGCCTCAGACCCAGCACCGAGCACGGCACTGCCCAGCACGGGATCTCCCGGCCTATGGCAAGAATGCCTCCAGGTCTGCTGAGAGCTTGGAAGATCTGAGGAGTCGTAGATGAAGTTAGACACTTCATCGGTCCTCCTTCTCCCACCAAAAGGAAGCACACAGAATTCCAGAGTGAATGGTGGCTTTTTTTTGTTTGTTTCTTCTCAATGATTCAAGGTAATTTCTTACAATTCACTACAGAATACAAAGTAGAGGAGGTTTGTACAAAGAGTATGCTACCTCAGTAAAGAAATTAACCTGAGATAGATTCTGTGACTTTTCACTTTGAGAAGTGTTCTGTTAGCACTTTGGAGGTGCTTTTCAATTCAACAAGCTCGCTGATTCCAAGAAATATCACCAAACTTCTCCTGAAAGTGGGAACTATCACACCGTGGTCACTGACCACTCTTTGCTTTTATTGAGATTATGAATTATCAAGGCAAGATGCCAGAAAGTAAATGTGCCTGCAAATACTGTGTGAGCAGCAGGCAGGAGCACGGGGAATGGGAGAACGGTACTTCAAAGCATGATGAGAACTACTACTAATAAAAAAGGGACAATTACATTTGCCACACAGTGAATTGCTACACATGTAGTGGATCATTACTGAGCAGTTAGCAATTGTAGCTAATGAGTTTTAGACAAAACTCATTTTCAGCTGGGTCATCACCACTTGTCTTCAAATCAACTGAAATATAGAGGGAGGACACCTTATGTCAAAAAGTGTTAGGAAATGATGAACAGCCAAAGTTCACAGTACTTCCTAGGGGAGAGCACTGCTTCCATGTCTGCAAAGCAAGCATGAAAGGAAAACCTCGGGAACAAGAAAAGGGTAAATTAATGTTGCTGGTCTACACAGTAGAAATACCATATAAAGTAGGAAACAAGAGAGGTGGAAGATGCACTGAAATTACTGTAAAACAGCAAGAACAAAAGAAAAACAGAGCATTCTAAAAGTATTCTGGTGCGTACCATCCACTGTTTTGATGGTTTGCTTGGTTGGTTTATTTTGTTCGGTTTGGTTTGCTGGGAAGGGTTTAAGTCAATGTCTGTGCACTGAGAGTACTGAGGGCAGAAGGGCCACACTGCCAACTTCTGACAGGGAAATCTCACTATTTTGGTAGCCTAAAGGATGATATGAATGAGATTTAAGAATTGGGCCCTGAATTTTCTGATTTGTCTACAAATCAGGTACAAAGTGAGAACTGTTAGAAACTGTCTCACTGCACAGCCTCTATAGTGCCTCAACACCGACACGAAGATACAGGGGAGTGGGAAGTGCTGGTTTGGTTTCTGTGCCCATCAATCCCATCCAAGTTGGAGACTGACAGGTCTGTGCAGGCCAGGTGCTCAGCTACTGTTTGCAACAGCTGAGAATCTGTCCCCATAAGCAAGTCACTGTTATATGAAATGTCAAACAGAGTGGCATAACAAAGAAAGATCCAAAATGTCCATGCAGGTGTTTGAATAAACAAAGCACTTCAGGCAGTAAGCACAGCAAAACCTTCTTTCACAAGGTTCTTCTGTTCTGATGATTCTTATAAAATATTGCTGTAATTCCTTTATATATTAAAAGTCTCTGGTTAGCACCTGCAAGTGCCTCAATTCTAATATCATGCTTCCCTTGATAAATCAGTTTTAAAATAATGAATTTTGCTAGTCCTGTAAGAACTTCACAGCTTACAGTCAGAGTTCAAAAGGAATTTCATTCAAAAGTAAAGAAAAAAATCTCTGATGTTCAAATTCAACTATTAAAATTTCAAAGGGCTAAAGAAAAAAAAACCCACAAAATTATTTCAAACATAGTCTCAGGGCTTCGGAACTAAGAATTTTTATTTTAAAATGCCAGGGTCTTTTGCAATAAATACAAGGGGTTTCCCTGTGTGGTAAAGAACTGAACTCGTTGCCTTGTACCAGGTGACTTGAATGCTGTTAGAAAACACAGCATTACAGTCACCTGTATGAAATGTTCAAGGACGAACATTTCAGCACTTGCAATGGGCAACTGCAAAATACGAGTGCAGAAGTCTTGTTTCACACACTATTAAGAGCTGCCAGGAAAACACAGCTAGCCCTACTTCCACAATTATTGCATATGTGCAATGTGTCTCACGCTTACATTTCAAATTTATCAACCCTTCCTTCCCCTAAAAAAAAACAGTGCCTAGAATCCGGTTCTTCATAAAGTGTCACTCAGTGTCAAAAAACCTACATTTAATGCAGGTAATCAAAATGCATGTAAATGTAAAGTACTGTAATTTTAATGTAAAGTGCTGTAATTTTAAGAAAAACAAAGCACAAAGAAAAATATCTTTGTCCCTATTGAAGTGAACGTCAGTTCTGCTAATTATTAAAAACATCAGAATGTTACTCTGTTTCAGACACCACAGGGCTGTTGCTCCATCTCTATTAGTGACTTGCAGGTGCAGTATTACAAACAGGAAAGGAAAAAAAGAACCAATTCACGTTAGAAACTCAGCTGTCATTATCCTGTAATTTACATGTCAAAATTAAAACTTGACAGAAGCACTGAGAAAGGCACCGTGTGGAAGTCCAGCTCCAGCAATGCCAGCAAGTCATCAGGTCTTTAGCCAGAAGAAAACAGCAGCACTGCATGTCCACATCCACTCTGCTAATGCAAGCAACCTGCCAGGTCTCAAAAGGACTCAATTCCATGGCCACAGCTCCGTAAGGGCAGGTGGTGTCCATGAGGCAAACACAGCACGCAATGAACTTTGCAGAGACTGACCTCAGCATGGTCAGCGCTGAGATCTGTAAACTGGCACCCCAGTATTCAAAGGAAGGTACCAAATTTTCTCTTTTCTTTATTCACCTTTTGCCCTTATTTTACTGGCGTTCTTCTGGAAAGATTATCTAGATTTCTAGATCTAATAATCTCTTCAATTAAGGTAACTGGTTTCAAACAAAAGAATGCTTGCATTAGACAATATAAGCAACCCATACAGCATGCAGCTTAATACTTTCCTGAGTGTATAGAAAACAGATCAAATACATCAACTACTACATTTTGCTTCTGTGGATAAGAATATAACATGAGAAAAACAATCCATTGTATTCACTAGGTACTCTATGGAGTTTACAGACTTTGGAGCAGGGATTTCGAGCTCCACTCCAGGATGTAACATAACTAATGCACAGGGAAGAGCAAGCCACTGTCTATCAGCAGTGATGTGTCCTCGCCAGCTGGAGTTAGAAGAAATAAATTCCATAATCCTGAAATACAACAATTCAGTGTCACTGTAGAATCCAGAAGCAGGCTAAATTACAACCTGAATTACTGAACTGTGGTGTCAAGCATTATTGTTAGAATGTTTTCCTCTAGAATGTATATGATTAAAACTTTAACTTGTTTCAACTTCAACTGTGCATTTTTGATCCATAGGCTGATGTCATTTTCACATTGGTGCATGTTGGGCAGCCTTCTGGTTACATGTGCTGAAGGAAAAGTGCTGCAGAAGTGGAGTGATCTGCACAGCTCATCAGTATTGGCTACTGCAGAGAATCTTGGTATTATTTTAAATTGGCAAAATTTTAGATCGGTTGTTTGAAAAATGTCATCTTCTGTTTGCTAGTAACAGCCAACCAATTCCTCAAACTCCAAAATTTTCCTAATTAATTCTCAAATTAGTACATTACTTGTCTGAATCCTTTATACCCAATCCTAGAGGTAGTCAAACAGGAAAACAGAGTGAAAAAAAAAATCCCCAAAGTGGCAACATTATCATTGCAAATTCATCTCAAATTTTCCTAAGCCTGCTGTACGCCCAAAAAACACTTCAGAAAGAAGTGGCACTATCTCTTCTGACTGTGAAGCTCCTCGGGGTAAATTCAGTTTAAGGAGAGTCTGCTTGGAAGATGTTCTACATGATAGTGTAGCAAGATATCTTTTTCCATAGTGCAGATTTAATGTTGTTGTAGATCATTCTTATGGGCTCTCTCTTTTTATATGCAGCCCAAGGAAAAGCAATATAAGGTTGGCTGCATAGCAGTGGAAGGACAGCAAAATAATTGGGTTTTGTTACTGTAGCATCACTGAACCAACCACTTGTAGCCTGAAGGATGAGACTGTGAACCTTGGGAATGCTGTGTATTCTACAGACACGTTGCTTTTAATGGAAATACAGGTAGAGGGAATACAAAGAAAAATATTTAGGGTGGTATTTCTAAGCCAGAGATAGTCTAAGCTTGAACTCCTCAGATCAGCACAATTATCTCATGAACTCAGGAAGAAATAAACTTAGGCCATTAACTCATTCTTTTGAAAAACCCTACTCACAAAAGGTGCACCTGCCCTGCAAGGCAGAAGAATCCAAGTCACTGCCCATGAGTTTGGGATGCCTTTGGTTTGTAAGGTCAGGCACAAGTAGTGAGACAGCAGCCACTGCCAGCAGGTGACAGCAGGTTTTCAGCCAGTGCCAGGCTGCTTCCTGACACACATCAGAACCTGAACCTGCTCATTTAAGGACTGTGTCGAAATACGTAGTTCAAGGTAAAACTGCAATTGTCTTCTTGCAATTTTTATAGAAAAGCTATTTCAGCATGTAGAGCTGTGTGAGCTATCAGACAATATATGTAACAGTTGCACAAATAATTTCAAGCAGACACAGTGTTTGTACAAAATTAGTCCATCAGGTCCTATCAATTTCTGACTTAGAATTCTGCACTCTCTAAAGTAACTGGATGAGAGTTTTCCACCTCGGGCCACAATAGTGATTGTTAGGACAGCAAGAAAACCAGTTGGTCAAATAACTTAGTTGCAGGTAGGATTAAAACTAGATCTCCTAACTACTGCAACTGTGCTCATGTCAAAACAGGACATTTGCCAGTATAAAAACAGGCAGATTTGAAAATAACTGTCATACTCTAAACCTCTGGTCCATCTCCAGTGTGGGTGGGGAAAATTGAATAAAACAAATTACAGAAACAAAACCATCAATAACAAGAGGAGATACAGTAAAATCTTGTTTTGTTAGATTCTACAACATAAGTACCAAAAATAAATAGTAAATATTATCATCATGCTCTTCTAAGCTTACACTATGATGCATTATAAAACTTGTAAAATACTTCTATTAATTTCTTCACGCCTAAACTCAAAATACATTTTTGATCTGGTTTACCTGGCTTCTGAGAAAGAAAACCTATTCTTCAACAAGAACAGCCACAGACAAAGACACTTCAGTGGAAATCTGAATGGTTTAAACACTCTGCTTTAGGGAGGTAGAGCAGCGCCTCTATTTCAAACATGCACTTCAACCAGCAGGAAGGTCTGCATGCACGAGGGGTTCCATGCCACAGAGGTTTATGCCTTGGTCATAGAAATGCAAACAATCTGTGCTCCCGAAAGCTACCACATCCAATGCAGTATTGGCACAAAAGAAAGTTCAACTGCAAATCCGAACACGTTTTACCATGTTTATTGGAAGAACGGCCAAAGCAGCTAAGTCTGCTTTTCTTCTTGTCTTCCATTAAGTCAGCCAGTGTAAGCCCTGGGGAAGCACATGTAATCCCAGCAGTGATGCGGGAGGTGGCAGCAGTTGCAACGCAAAAAACAAAAACGTGTCCGTACACACAACACAGGCAAGGTTAGGCAAAACAAACTGAAATCACCGGCAGCACAACTGATCACAGCTAAACCCCTCACAGAACCTCACATTTTGAGTTAAATTCGCAGTGCTTTGAAGGCAATGGAAGTTTTTTCACTGACTTCAGGATAATCAGCTATTGACTCATAATAAAGACTTCCAACTTTCACTAAAGGCATGCTTATAATTCTAGTAATTACAAGGTATTCTGCCATTCAAAAGCATTGAATACCTGCCCATTATCAGCAACAGAGATGTACAAATACAGAGGATTCATAAATAAATTGCTTAATGACTTCTCTGGTTTTGAAATTTTGAAATGCTGGGGGAGCATCGCAGGAACCTCAACTTCAATTTCAAAGGATTATGTAAGAAACTATTAATCACTGACCTAACCATCTTTGAAATCTCTACCTTTGCCTGCCACGGAGATCTTCTCTATCCTAAACCCAGCGCTCTTCTACATCATTGAAGAGCACCATGGTGATCTTCCATCACCATAAATCAGCAGTAATCTTGACCACCCAGAGGTTTAGATATCCAAAGAAGGGACATAGTTGCGTGGAAGCCTGAAAATTATTATTCTGACTATCTTGGGACCCAGCTCTACCTCATGCTTCCAAGATGGCTCAAGAAAAACATCACCAGTATATTTCAACTAAATTTATTTCCTAATAATATCTTGAATGCAAGGAGGTGGAGCAACTCGGCAACCCTTCCTTCTTTACAGGCTGTTGCAGCTGATAGTAAAAATGAAATACCAATCCACATATTTACAGACATGTGCATAAATCCAGGAGTGCTAGGAGATTGCCTCTTCACTGGAAATTTCCACTGGAAACATAGATGTCTGCCTGAAGTTAAATTCTTGGCATTTGTCTTAAAGCTCTTTTACTTATTTTCCTTCTATTTTCACTCTCTGCAAGTCTTCTACAACCTTTAACTTAGCCTAAAATTATGCCTAAGTTAGCAGTTTAGACCTAAAAGCTCTTTCAACAACTATGCAAAGTATTTTTTTTATCTGTATGACCTCAAAGCTGTTTAAGGAATGCCAGAACAAATGGGGATTTTTGCAGCCTATTAATAAACATCCAATTTGAACAGAACAAAAAAGGATCCTGGGATTTCACCTGTAAACCAAGTCCATTGGCACCACAGCTGACAACAGAGTCATCCAACACTCCGCAAATTCAGCATCACCTACAATTCTGCACAGCAGCCTTGTACAAGGGGTATTACTCCATAAAATCTGCCATCTTTTACATCTCAGGCTTAGGATTTTATACTGGAACTCAAGCCCACAGTTTATGTACTCTTTCCACACATACATCTTATCAGTAACTAAGTATAGTGAACTCTGGCTTTTCTGCTCTGTTCTAGATAAAAATTATATTTGTGCAGCACATTTTTCTATACACATAAATTATTCCTTTCCAGTGATGCTGGCATCATCACCAACCCACAGGTTGCCTTCCAGCCTCGCAGAAAATCACTGTCCTTGCAGACAGTAGCACAGGTCCATACTCCCATACTCTGCTTTTATTGTGAACTAAAGGACTAATAAAATTCTGAAACTGAAAACCAAAGATTTTTTAAAACTATCTCTGCAATATAGGGATAAGTTTAAAAATAGATAGCTCAATATCAAACCATGTAATTTTTGTCACTTGCTGCACCTGAAAAGTACTATGACTTAAAGGAACAGTTCACAACAAATTAGCAAAACTAGAAGAAAAGCAATGGTAATAACGTATTATTTCACCACAGAAAATAATATTCTGAGTTGTCTTTGACAAACCATTTGCCCCTATAAATACTCTATGGTATCTAAATGAACAAATATCCCAACTTTACAGAGTATAACATTAATAACAAGGTGCTATGTAGCATTAGACTATATACTGAAATTTGGACTTTCATCTTAGTATTAAATCAGTAACCACATTCTAAATCTGTTTTCTCTTTTATGTACAGCTCTAAAACTTCTCATGAAAATTTTAACTAGTACTATGCAAACATGACAAAGAGGCTAAAATAACCTCTGCTGAATTATGACATTAAAATACTGCTGTTACTAGAATTTTCTGATATATAGAAAACAATTATAACTTTTACAGTTGTTATAGTGTCATGAAATTAACTTGTTCTTTTACCTTGGGACTCAGGTTAGAAGCACAAGAGAGTCACAACAGCATAAATTACCTGTCCATAACAGCCTACTGTCAAATAAATACATACAAATAAATTATATTTCTTAGTATCAAGTGAAAACCCAACAAGATCTCTTTCATTGCACACCCAGTCAAGACAAGCAGTAAAAATATATTATATTACCTTCTGAATATCAAAAAGAAAGGCCCAGAATGTCATTTCCCTACTTCAAAAACTACCAAAAAATCCTCAGTATTAGCACAAGGTTATTTCTTGACTGTAGCTTTGGCCGTATTTTTAAGCTCTTTATAGCATTATTATTTCCCTTGCATGCACCTACTGGAAAACACATTCTAAGGATTTACAAGGACAAAGGCACGTGGCTTCTCTGCACTAACTTTTTCCAGAACACAAATAAAGCAAAGTTTATAAGTCTCAGTAGTGACTGAATGCAGACAGTGATTTATGCACGGACACCCCAAGCAGAATTTTGGCATAAGATTCCAAATTATCTTCCAGTGGCTCAGCCTCACCGCATTAACAGACAACTGCTCTGCTAACCAGCACTTCTGCAAACCGGGAAAGGGAGAGCAGCGGACAGGCTGCGTTCAGTGCAGGGTAACACCCCCAGAGGGAGTCAAACTGTCCCCACAGAAGTAGAGAGGAAAGATACGTACTGTTCCTCTTGCCTTCTTCATCAGCCTCTTCATCATTCTCGGGGTCAATGTCTTCTGCCTGGGTAATCCAGTCCAAATATCCCTTCAGATCTTCTTCAAGCTGTTGTTTTTCACGTAGCTTCTGAAAGTCCCCTCGGGCCTTGGCTTTTTCCCTTTCTTTGGAAAATTCTCTATCAAATGCAGATAAAGCAGAAAAAAACCACTGATTGACACACTCCCCAGCTTTTTGATCCAAGTCTTGACATTGCAGATTAACACAGTGACATAGAAAATACACTGAAGATTTGAGCGCTGCTTTGAAAACAAGGTAGAGGTGCAAAGAAGTCATGGCAAATCCCTACCACGTTACATCTCAACTTTCAGAGCTTTCATGACTCAATCAAAAATTAAGCAGTATTTCTGGCACTTCCCATAAGGGAAGAGTCCAGTCCTCCCACTTAGTTGCCTGCTCTTCTATACAGATTTTAAAATTGCTTTTATCTACAAATAGAAACTAACTTGCAATAATGAAGTAGTTTCACAGTTAAGTTTCAGTGGAAAGAAAATTCGGGTAGCTGGTTCTAAAATCCAATTCACTGGCCATATCCAAACATACAGCCTACTGGGCTCCCCCTTAACTATATCACACACAGACTCCTGTGCTGTTGGAAATCTGGGTGTTTTGCCCTTTTGCTCCCCGCAACACAATCTAGAAGTCCTGTTCTCACAGATCAGAAACATTTATATAAACTTTTTTATAAACTTAATCCTCTACCTCACTGCCCCGGTCTCAAGACAATGTAATGGACTGTCTGTCCAGCTTAGTTCACGATTAGGATCAATCCTTGAATTATCATGGAATGATAATAAAAATAAGGAAATCATGCTGTTTGACAAGGAAATTGGATAAAATGGCCTCTTAAAGTATTTTTCAACCTGAATAAATCTATGATTCTCTGAATGACATATGATTCAAGACAATTAACAAGTATATTCTCCCCCCACGACATCTCATATGCCAACATTATTCCAACTTCTGGTGTGATCCACAGCTCCAAATAAGTAACCCCATTTGCTAGAAGGATAAAACACATTCCAATTTATCTGAGTATCAATATGTAGAATTAGGGGCAGGCAAGTCTCTTTCAGACTGTATTCTAAGTATATACAATTCAGTATTTAAAGTTAAGCTTGTTCTAACTAACATATTAATCATTAAAGGGTTTGGGTTGGGAGAGACCTCAAAGCTCATCTCATTCCATGTTCCTGCCATGGGCAAGGACACCTTCCACTATCCCAGGTTGCTCCAAGCCCTGTCCAGCCTGGCCTGGGACACTTCCAGGGATGGAGCAGCCCCAGCTTCTCTGGGCAACCTGTGCCAGGGCCTCACCCCCCTCACAGGGAAGCATTTCTTCCTAATGTCTGACCTAAACTGCCTTCATTCAGTTTTAAGCAGTTTATCCCTTGTCCTATTGCTATCCACATTAATCTTACAATAGGGTTTAAATTAAACTTTAAAACTGGCTAGAGCAATTTAATTTACTATGAATTTGCAACTTCTTTATTAAAAATTTCACTTGAAAACATTCCCTAATTAATATGCTGTTAAGGGGAAATTTCTTAAAGCACTTAATAATACCCTTTTTCAAGTGGAACATGTTAGAAAATTAAGACAGAAAAATATTTTAGGAAGGTGAAACAATTATCAATTAAAGTGTTGCCCTAAGAGAACAGAATAACAGAAAGTCTCAGTTTTTCAATATAATATTTCAGTTCAGTGACACACATTATTTATTTAGAATTGCAAAGACATAATCTCTCCAGGGGGTTTCTTATTTATTTTTATTGGCTTTTTTAGTCTTTAAACATGTCAGATCAAAAATTTAGTGTTTAGAGGACATCAGTAAATTTAAGTGCTAAGCTGTTTACACATAACCATAGAGATGCTGCAGGTTTTATTAATGTTATGTTGCAGAAGCTACACAGCTTTCTGCTGCAAAAGCTAAGAGGCAGGCACTACACCTTTTACATCTGAGGACTTAATTCAACAGCATTTCAGTTGGGCACATGGGGATCATCCTGTTCCATCTGATAGCACTGTAATGAAGCTGAAGAATGCCAGTGCTTGCTTTGCATTTGCTACCCTTCACCTCCCATCCAAGGACGAGGTCCTGCAAGAGGTCCTCTCCTCACAAAAACGCCAGTGAAAGAGAGAGCTCTAAAGATCTCTCTGAAAGATAATCACTCTAAAAAGAAACCAGAATAATTTCACAAGTCAATAAGAAACTGTTTGGGCAATGGAATGTTGGGTTTAAGCTTCTCTCAGAGAGAAGATTAGAGACTGTCTGTCCTTTACACCTGATTGAGGCAATGCACTCGTGACTCACTTCCCACAGGCAATATCTTCAGAAAAAGAGCTATCGTGGCATAGTAGGAAATGAGAAGTAACAAGCCTTGTTAGCTTTTACTAAGTATTCATGTCTTTTTCATTTAAAGTCCTTCAGGTGTTTCTCATTAATTCAAAGGAGATGTGATGCATGAGGGTGAAGTAAAACAAAAGCTGTTGTTATTACATAGAGTGAAGTGAATGAAATAATTTTTTAATTAATCAGCTGGCAAGGTTGATACCTTGAACAGCACTTTGCCCATGGCTGAACCACTCCTTAACTCTGACTTCACATTAAAAGAGCAGCATGCAGAGAATTAAACCTAGTTTTTTATACGCAGCTGATTCTGACCTTTCCCTTTAACACTGCACAGAAGTCAGACTGCCTTGTTATAGGCTGCTGCTATTTATGAGTAGGGGGAGATGCAAGGGTGCTTACTTCCACAATATTTAAAAATTTTAATTTTATTTTTAAAGCTTGACTGTTTGTAAGGAACTATAACACACAAGAAGACAATTTCCTTCAGGGGAGGGAAGAATCTGGCTCTATGGTATTATTTTTTTATCACAGCCACAATGAAGCAACATCCTTCAGACACATACGTACATACTCCTTTCAGTGAAATGCCATGAATAAGAAAGGGAAATTTAATAGAATTGGAAAGTAACGAGTTTCCTGTCTGCAAAACAAAAGCATCTCTTTTTTTGGCCAAGAAATAAGCAATTTGAAAAAGATGATGGGGGTGAGAAGAGGGAGAGATGTTGGCTCTTTAAAGCTTCCGACAAAGACGTTTCGAAAAAAAGATATTTGAATGTCTAGATAAAGATACATAGACATTGGCTGATCTCCTGGAAGGAGGACTAAGCTGCTTGTGTAGCATTTCATGGCTATGGGGTGGGTAGGGTGGGTCCAGGCCAGAAAGGAAAAGCTTTTGGCTATGTAGGCAACATAGGGACTGATGTGGTCAGAGTGGTGGCCTGAACTGGCCTCCCTGTCATCAACCCAGAACTCAGGCCAGCAGCCTCTGAAGCTGACAGGCTCAGGAAACTGCACATTAATTGCAGTAAGTGGACTTAAGCTCTGTAAATATTTGGTTTCACAAATGCCAGTGCTAAGAGCTAACTTCAAAATACATATTTCATTCTGGTTTGATAAAATGACCTGGAACATTTGAAAATATTTTGGGCAGGGGGTGCTGCGTCTGCAGCACAATAGAGACATCACTTCAAAATAAAGCATTTGACAGGGACTAATTTACATAATCTCATTTACTTTTAGTGATAACTAACCTACTATATAAAATGCAGGGTTTATTTTTGTTGCCCAAAAATTCCTCATCTCCTTGCAGAAAGATGATCTCATTTCTCTGTTCGGGCACAGCACCATCATCATCAATGGTTGTTGAGGCAGAAGCATATAAAATGCAGGGCTTGAACTCATGCTTCAACAGTCTGGGGTAATCATGCCAGATTTCTCTTCCTTCAGCAGAGTGAAATAACCCCTGCTGGTATGCATCAGTTGGGAATGGCTTGATGCAACAAGGTGGAAGTGGCAGCAGGGAGTGCCTGCTGGGACTCAATTACATCTCCCTGGTTCTCACACTTCAAATTACAGGCAGGGTCACATTAACCAAAAATCCTCAGGATGTGTTGAACTGCTTTTGAACTACCCTATGCTCTCCCTTCTCTCTGTATATTCACAGGTACAATAACTAGAGACACCTATACCAGCCTCCCACCAGCTGAAAGCTTTCCCATGCTAAAGGCCAGAGAGATTTCATAAGGGAGCCCGTGCAGCACCATGGGTGTTGCTGAAACTCCTGCGCATCTCCAGGCATTGGTGACATGAATCAAACGGCTGCTTTTGATGTCTAAGCATAAACCAGGACACAGATCCTTCGTTAGCCATATTCCTGCCCTTTTGTGTCACTGCAAATGCAGTGGGAGGGAGAATGAATCTCCTGCAATACGGAGCTCACTGCACACAGGGTCTGGTATGTGGAAAGTGTTAAGCTAATTCTATATGTAGAAGTGCCACCCAGACAGCCCAGACTCTCATTTATTCACAGAGAACAGTCCCATAATGACGAAAAATGTACTCGCAGGAGTACAGTGTTGGCCACCAGACTCGCAGGAGAGGCTTCAGAGGTTACAGTGGTAACCATACCAACCAACAAATTAGCAGAATCAAGTCAGAGAACTAAAACTACTTCAAGAGTACAGCTAAGCATGGACCACAGCTCACAGCTGGGTGTAAAGTGTAACAGATGTGGAGAGACATGAAAAAGGCTAAGTAACATCACCTCTTTCATTAGAGGAGATTTGTATGCATCATTGTCACCCCTTCTTTCAGGGGAGCAAAAATTCACAGGCTGAAGTCTAGAATTATTTCTGTAGGACAAAACCAAATCCTAGCAGGAATTTTCCTTGAGCAAGGGGCATTGGGCTCTTGATGGGGAAATGCAAACTGGTATTACCTACCCATGGCTATTTCCAAGGAGTTCATTAGCAATTAACAAAATGTGCATTCAACAGCAGCAGCTCTGTGGAGCAAAGGGCCTGTACAGCCTTACTGTGCCAGAGAGCCCATGAATGCCACAGGATCATCAGTGGGAACAGCAAGATAGGGAACCATTTAATAGAGCAACAAAACTGAGATCTGATGTTTCAGACCATTATTAATTAAATCTGCATAATAAGATGTGCCCTTCTCTCCTCGATCAGGACCCATTTGGCTCAGGACACACTGGATTTCTTGGAAGAAGGGGCAGTTCTGAGCACAGGACCAAACGCTGCCATCACCTGACATCAGGAGGTGCCCTCTCAACAGAGTTCCTGAAACTGCCATGATTTGTTTCCCTGCCAGGGGCTCACCAGAAAGAACCTCACAGCACTAATCTCTAAGAAACCTTGGTGTGGTGAGTTCAGACAGGACTGAAATAAAATCAGTTCCCTCCAAATTCTTATTCAAGAGTACAGAACTATCCCCACTGACTTTAGTGGTTTCTGTCTAAAGCAGACAGTATACAGCTGTTCTATATATAGCTGAAAGTATCTGCTGATTAATTATTGTTAATGTATTCAATTGATCAATCAAATATAACATTTCCTTGGTTTGTATCTATGTGAGTTTTACTTCCACCAGGACACAGAAATTAAAAGAGCTTGCTTTGCTTCAGCTCATAACTTCCTGAGATCTACAGCTGGAGTCCCGCTCCTTCTTTTCAATGTATATTCAGTTTATCTATGGAAAGGAGTTAAAGTTTCAGCAATAATTTTTATTTTGTATTTTTGACTAGGCCTTCCTGCTGCTGTGAAAGGGAACACTGTCAAAACCAGTTCACTTTCCTCCTGCTGAAAGGCTGCGGATGACAGTTCACTGCCTTTTTCTATTTGGTGCATCATTATTCAAATGTCTTTTCCCATTATTTTTTCCATATATACTGCACAACAGTTCTTAGGTGTATAAGCTTATCTGCACCAACATATTTTATATGACATTAATTGACAGATATTGCTGTGAGATTAGGGTGGATGAGTACATACCCCTTAGCTTTTAGAATCATTATGTGCACACATTGCAAATATTACTGGGGGAAAGAAATTGAAAAAATTAACATTCACTTAGTAACCTGCAAGATCACATGTAGGAGGATGTAAGGACATGTAAAATCTTATGTTTTGGTGTCCTATTGCAAGGCAATAAATTCAACTTATAGATTTATTAAAGTCTGTTTGAAAGGTTTTATTTGTTTCCATGGCTACCCAAAGAAATAATGCCTTGAGCGTAAAATGCCATCAGCAGAACCCATCTCCTAATGATAAGGACTATCTTCAGGAGTAGATTATCATGCATCATTAAAAGCCATGCCTCTTGATAAATAAGTTATGAAGTTTTACAATTTATTTTCTCTGTTCATGGCAAACCAGTTTAATACATGCTGAATTACTGACATGTCTACATTAACCTCTTTTTTTTTTATTTTAACTTTTAACACTTTCAGGACAGGAATATCTCCATCCTGATGTTTATTTGTTAACTTTCTAATAATCTTATAATTTCTAACTTTCAATTTCAGCTCACTCTTTTGCACCAATAGCCATTATATGCTCTGGTCTTCTACACTGCAATATTTGGAGGAGCCCTGTCCTGAGCTCCCAGTTTCTGTGCCTAGTATTTCATGCCTTTGGAGAATTCACTTTTAGACTAATGTGAATACTTCTAGCATCTAATACAGAGTAAAAATTAGTTTTATTGAAAAAGCTGAATTAACTCAAGCCTATGAATTCTCTCCATCCTTGTTATTCAAGGGAATACTTAGGAAAAAATCTCTACAGTCAGCTTCCATGCAGAAATTACAATATTTGCCACATGCAGATTCTATACACACATTGTTTCTATTCATTTACACTACTGATATTAAAAATATAAACTCTATTTTTAAGGATGTCACCTTCTGCAGGCAAGACTGACACGGATCACCAGGAAATACTCACCTTCAGAAAGAGCTAGATGTAAAACAAAAGGTCTGCCAAATCATCATTCTCATCCATTTTACAGTATCTAAATACATCAAACATGCAGTGCACAAGAGGAATTACAGAAATACAAAGGGGCAGATGGTCACAGAATAACAAAGGAGTGCAAAGAGAATAACTGAATATTTTAAAACCACAAACAGGTCAAAAACAGCCAACAGATTTAAATGTACACAGCATAACCTGATATAAAGGAAATAACACTTTAATACAGAAAAGGTATTAGGCATTCAGATTCCACTTTCAAAATCTGTATGCAAAGCCATGCTTTTCAAGTAAGTTGGCATAATTTTTGCATTCTTGACATTTGATTGGTTTACTTTATTTGATTGGTTAACTTTATCTGTAGATTTATTATAAACCAAGTTTCATGTTATGGTTTGAAGAGTATAAAACATAAAAGCTAATTTAAATAAAAACAAAAAAATTTATGTGTTGCATATTCAATGCTTGGCTCAGAATGAAAAATATTATCTTTCTACTAAGAGCTACAAAAACATCCATTGGATTTTACTAGTACATCTATTTTATCCATAAAATTTAGACTTGACTAGTAGGTCTAAACAGAAAGTATGGGGAAAATTATTTATATACAACTGTGATATACTGATCAAAATAAATCAGAACAAAGGTATTCCACACTGGCCCTTATTTGTCAGAGTTTCAAACAAGTGTGCCAGGACATTCTCTTCACTTCTGGACCAAACATCAGTTTGCTATGATAGGTGTCTTTTAGGAATATTCCCTTTGACTTTCTCCTTCCACTTTCAATGTCAGTCGTTGGTGATATTTTTACATCACATATCTCAGCTCTCTAGTGTCATTTTCTTCAGAAATAAAACAAAAAATGGGAGTTTTAGGAAGGCTCTTTCATGTATTTAGGGCAAACATGAATTCAGACAATTCATCAAGCACCCTGAGCACTCAATTGACCCTGGTCACCACTATGGCAGAAAAATAAATTTAGCAATTAATGGCTTGATGAATTTAAGGAGAGTTCACATCCCACTTTTCACTGCCATTGTTGTGCACTGAAAATCCAAGGGAAGCCAGGAAGGGTTCTGAGGAGCATTAGAGCTCTATGGATCACACAAAACCTAGGAATCAGTGGTGATTTCTTGTCTGCAGGAAGGAACCCAAGGACAAGGGGACTCCTCTTCCCTGTATTGGAATGGCAGCTAAAAAGCTACCCCATATTCCAACAAATATATGCATCATAATGTTGCAAACTTGGCACAGTATTTTAAATTTATTAAATCAAATGTTAAGCTGATTCACGAGAGTAACTCTAAATTTCCATGACTTCAGGAAAAAAAATTAACATGTGTAACAAAACACTAAATTTGGCATCGCTTTCCCTGTAAATTAAAAAAAAAAAAANTGAAACCAATAACAATTCAAGGCATGGGAGGAAAAATACGAATATTTATTATCTGTTCCCAGACGCCTTCACAGGACAGGAAGAAAACTAATTGGTGCTTGTGATGTTCTTAAGGACCAGAGAAGGAACTGTGAGAGCCTAATCCTCTAATGACTTCAGTGCAAAGTCCAGTCACACAGCAATGTTAGGTAACAGCATCAAAAGAAGAAATAAATTACAGTGTAACTACCCTCATTTATGTGTCCTTCTCCTTCTAATTTCATTTTCCAGCGTGGCTGAACGGTAGGCCCTTAGTTTTGCAACAATTTACACATTTGTCCTTGGATAAAACAAAGCTGATGTGACTGTATAAATCAGACTTCACAGGATAGGTCTTGGAAGGAAGAGATTAAATCTAAAAATCAGCAGTGGGGTTTTAGCACTACCATTTTGCTTTTAAACATCTGCTTTGCAAAGCAGGTCTGACAGTAAGGTAAAACTGTGCTTTCCCTGGTTTCTGTGTGCAGTAATCTATCACAAATAAATGACTAAAGATTTCGAAAAGCACACTGTAAAACCACTCATCAGATAAAAGTGCCCTTGTAACAAAGTTACATCAACACCTGGAAATTTTGTTTGCTTATCTGATTTCCAGTAATATAACAATGCATTATCATTTCTTTCAGATACAATGGATGCAATGTGGCAAAACCATGAATAGGGCTGCACACACTATCAGCATCCTGATGACCCCATCAGCTGCCATGTCAGGCTGTTTTCCACACAAGAGAAATTTTTGTTGGCTAACAAAGATGGCACAACTTGCCTGAGATTGCCAGAAAAATATTTTTTGCTGTATAACTAAAAACTAATGCATGCAACCATACTAATTTTCTTTTCAGCATTCAAATGCTAGCTGGATCTTTTATATATTTGTCAAAAAATATCTTTACCATAAACTGGAGTTTCCCAAGCTCAAGCGTGTTAGAAACCAGGAAATGGCAAAGGAAATAGGGTTGTAACTTCAAGTAAGGGGGCTTTGTAAAAAGAAAACCTGGCAAACTCTTGCCATAAATTACAGTTTTAAAGCCCATTATACAGCTAGAACTGACCTGACTTCACTTCTTGGCTGGAGCCTGGAGTGCACAAACCAACTAAAAGCTGTGACAACCTCCCACTGACAACTATATTAAATTGATACTTTATTTTTGATAAATATATCAGCTCCTGGTGCAGGTTGTCACAGCAGGGTACAGCTCTTCAACCCAGGAACCACTGAACACTGTGTCAGGGTTCTGCAGCCACACTCTCTGTAAGACAAACCCTGAAGTGTTTATTAAAAATATTTTGCAATATTTTGAGCAAAATATGTGCCTGGTAAACATAAATAACACTCCAATTGCTTTATGACCATTTGAAGAAAAGCAAAAGTTGGTCTTTCAGAAAAAAGATGCTTGTATATAACAGGGGAGAATATTTGTGAGGGTGCACCACCCACCTCTGTGCACAAAATCTTTTTCCCTGCAGGAACATTATAGAATAAGGGGATTAGTGCCTCATTTAATGAATATTTTTGGCAAGCATGGTGAACGTGATGTCAAGACAGATACAGGCACTCGAATCACACAGTTCAGTCCAAAGAGCAAACACTGGTAGGATGACATAAGAATCTCAAGTGCATGCAAAAAAGCCATTGCTGAGAAGCTGGAGTAAATGCAGAGGCCATCTTACAAGTAGCAGTAGCATACACAATGTTAACTCAACTGCTTACCCACTAAGTACACCAAGAACCAGGTTAAGTACGAAAAATGAGCCAAGGATGATAAGACTAACAAAATAGATCCATGGCCACTCACATCCTATTGCATCATTTACCTGTAAAACGCAAGGAAATAAGTTATGATTCAGTCATTCATTAAACAGCAGAGTCCTTTTTGCAGCTGCCAGATCACGTAGGTTCGACAAAGTTTATGGAAAAAATGAATGAACAGTTGTTTAAATTTACTTACCCAAATTTTGTTGTAGATGTGAGGCCTTAGAGGATTAATTGAAATAACTTCTAAATGAGCACATGGGAATTGTCAGTGTTTCTTATGACTTTGCCAAAAGGTCATGAAGAATATACATACTGATACGTCTAAACTCTGATTTTGGTGTTTGTACGTTATTTATATTAGAGCTACAGAAAACTTTTTGGGTTCTAATTAGAGGAGGAAGCAACAGAGGTTTATTAAAAGATGTCATCCCAACTGAAGTCTCACCTGTATGAGACAACCTGTGTGTTCATGGCAACTGAATTCAGGACTCTGCCTTCATGATGAAAAAGGTGTATGCTTACCCGCTCAATACACCAAGAACAAGATTTAGTACGAAAAATGACCCAAAGATGACGAGACTGACAAAATACACCCATGGCAATTCAAATCCCATTGCATCATTCATCTGCAAGAAATAAGATGATCTTATAGAGCAGATCACTATATTAACAGCAATGAAGAGTCAGAGAAAGGAAAAATTGATCATTCAGGTTAGATATCATTTTATGCATTCCTTCAGAAATCAAAGAACAGTGAGAGTGACAAGGCACTAGCCACATTCACTTTGCATTTCTAACACATACCCTAAAACAAAATGCTGAGTGAACCTAGCATTTGGATCAGAAATATTATCAAACAAACAGAGTACTACTGCAACAGTTCCGGTCTTTAACGCTGAGAACATGAACTAAATTTCAGATCTCCAATTAAGATGATGATCACAAACTACACTGAAATATAAGGATTTTTAGTTCATATCTATCCTATCTACATGAATGATCATTTGAGAAAATAAGCAGCAATGTGAATCTCAACTGTACAAGCAGTATGAGTTTTTGTAACATGGAATTCCCACAGTTTTTCCTGAAATACAGCAGTCAAGTGCAGTCAGACATTTTAAATCAATTCAAATAGAAATAAATGAGACTGAATCTGTGTAAAAAGCATGAACACAATTTTAGGAAAATGAAAAACTGAAAACACATTTTAGAAAAACAATGGAAACATGGAAACATTCCAGGAAAACTTCTGAACATCAATTCCAGATTCCAATATCCAGATCAAGGTTGAATGAAATTTAAAAAGTTGTTGCTGATTTTTTTTTTTAAAGTGAGGTTGAAGTAACTGAGCTTTCAATACACTCTTTATAGACTCAAACAATGTTTTCTATAAAGATCTCTTCCACTTGCTATTCTTAGCCAGCTCATTATACCTATCAAAGGATGGATTTGTGAAACATACCCATGGAGATCTCAAAAGGCCTATTCAGAAAACCAGATCTTCTAAAACAGGGAAATTTGTTTTTGTGTATAGTACTCAGGTGCAAAAAGACATTTTGGTAAGTCACAAAAATTGTTCTGACATGAAGCTTCTTGGAAATGGCTCTTCTTGAAGAGGAATTATTCCAGCTTTTGCATTAGATTCTTCTTAAGATGTTTTATAGTCACAAAAATTCAGCAGACAATAAAATTACTTATGATATTGTAGAACAATCTAGTTGCAAATCTGTTTTCTCTTCTATGAATGCCATTGTGTTTGTTGTACCTGAAAGTGTTGATTAGGCTTTGAGTTCTATTGACAGTAAAGTTTGACACATCTCCTTAACATCTTTGTTGGAATAAACCTACTAAACATGGGAACGAACATTTTTCAAAATGACTTCTTTTATTTTTTCCCCTGTCTTTTAATTAAATATCACAATCTCAGTTTCTGCAAAGGCAGTGGTTGGAGGGTTAGACAAAAGCATTAAGTCTTTGCAGGTTAAGGCCCAAAGGCACTTCTCTTCAAAGGTGACCTTTCATAACACCAGTTTATACTTACTAAAGTAAACAAACCCCCTAAGTAACCAAACCAGATTAGCTTACACAGCTTCTTCATTCACCTTTTAAAAGAATCTATGTATCATCTTTTAAAATGCTTTTTTAATTGAACTGAGGTACTGAAAAATAACTTAAAATCAAACTTGCTTCAAAAAAGAAAGAAAACATGAAAATACATATTTGATTTGGAATTTTTTTTTCTCTTCCAATAAAACTGTATTTTGGAGAAGTTAAAATAGAAAAGGGTTTTAGCCATTCAGCAAGATTGGGATCATTACCTTCAATTTCAAGAGATCCCGAGGTTTCATGGTTCAGTTCTGCAATGTTCATATGGGAAAGCCTCTCACAATGCTGCCATTACACCTACTTGGTCTCCGGGGCAATGCTTTCAGCAATCCTTGGCACATCAGGGGGCTCTGTTAAGGACAGTGGCTGTGGTGTTTGGGGTTTTATCACCCACACCCATTCTGCCAAAGCGAGTCCCCTACGTTTGAGAACTTTTAGCAATGAAGAATCCAAGTTCCTGAGTAGAACATCCCAGGGCCCAGACTGAATTTCTGCCTTGTCCCAGTGGATGTTGCCCTTTGCATCTCCTTTCAAGTGTAGGCATCTGGCCTTACGTTTTAAGAACAATATTTACTCAAATTTTTTTTTAAGTCTATTCATAATTATTTTACTACTTTAGAATTGAGTTTTCTTCATAGACCTGACTCATACCATCCAGGCCAAGTGTTTTTTTCTAGCAATAACTGATCAGGCAAACATTTTAATTAAATTTCAAATACACCTGAATGTATTTTGCATCTAACAACTACACCATTAGCAGACAGTTGCTGCAAGTCACCAGAGTTCAGAGTGAAGACATCAATTCCTCTGGTATTGGTGCCAACATTTTCTGCTATGTATAATTTTGAGAAACCTGAGAGATTAATATTTGCAATTTTACTTTGAGCAGAGCTCAAAAACAGAGCTCTGGGAGTCACTGAAATACAACTCCATGCTCTGCTTTTGCTCATAAAGAGAACATTTTCAAGCAGCCAAGCATTCTGCTAACTGAAATTGTGTTATCTTTTTCAGATAGCTATCTATCCCTGCTTGAATCTGCAGAGCAGATGGACAGAACCGTAACAAAATGAAGAGTACTACCTCTGCAAAACAGTAACCCAGGAGCAAAGATGAAATTCTCGTGCTCTGTCACAAAGGCTCTGTCAGTATGAGCAGCTGTGATTTGCATTCGCTTTATAATATGCAACATATTAAAAAAAAATTCTCTGATTTATGCAGGTCGATTTTAAGCCCAATGTTTTAGGCTAATCTATCTAGGACTAATGCTTTGTGAAGCAAAAATTGGCAACTGCAGCTAACCAGTACTAGAAGAAATCCTTCAGTTTGGGCAGATGCTGAAGTATTTCAAAAGCATCCCGTAACTCAGGAACACCTGAACCTAGCAGAACACCTTGGAACTAATCTAAGATTGAATTCCTAAAAACAACTCAACAATTTTACCATTTAATTCTAGATACAATTAAACACTAATCAAGTAATGCATTGTAATTTCTATTCATGAAGTAATATTTCAGATTGCATTAATACCAGAGATCAAAGTATAAAAAGAAGTCCTTTCCTTTTGGAAAAGTTTGCTGCTCATTTCATGCATGTCAAATGGCATTTTCCATAACATCCAATTAAAGAAAGATTAAAGGAATTTATTTGCCTTCTGATTAAAAACTGAGCTTGGTTAATAATATGAAAACAGGAAAATCTCCATCATCAAAACCAAGATATATTTATTTGAAGGGATTAATGCTGACTTCTCACCCAAAGTGCAGGATATAGGGAGTTAAAGTCACAAATTCCAGATGCACTGAAGCAACACCAGGAACTCAAGGAGATTTCACATCTGAAATCCTCAGTAAAATGTCTTGCAAGAGTCTCCTGCCCTATGGCTCAGGGATGCACTGTGCCAAAGGAGGTGTCATATTTAATGGCTCTCAATGGACTTGTTCTGTCTTTTTGAGGCCATGAGGCTTTTAGCCTTCATAACACCTATGGCAAGGACACCACCAAGCACCATCCTTCCTGCCCCTTGTCTTTTTAAAGATCTATTCTGACTTTCTGAATGTCAGTTCTCAGCAGTTTGTCCATCACATCAACCAGAGGGCAGATGAGATAATGGACATTATGAAGGACAAAGTATTTTTCAAATCCCTTAGTTCTGTTTCACCATAACAGTAGATGTGTAGTACACATTATTCATTTGGCTCTTTATGTTTACACATATATGTTGGAGTTTGCAGTCTTGAAGAATTATCTTGAGCTGATTGGACAAACTCGGTACAGTTTGAAACTGCCTCAAGTGGAATTTGGATGAATTATCTTGTGCTGTAGTTGGAGTCAACTATCATTACAACACAGCATAAATGATCAGAGACCAAGACTGAAGTGAACAGGGAAAAAGTCAAGCTTACTGCAGATATAATCCTTAGTATTACACAGCAGCATATGGCAAACTTCAATCTAAAACATCAATTAGAAATCATTAAAATCTCATTTATCCCTATCTGTGGTAATTGTGAGTAAAATCCTCAAATGCAATTGCATGCAAATCAGCATCTTACTTTTCTGTACACCTGGTATTCATTTATTGAAAAGTGTTGCAAGCTCAATTTGCAATTAATGTAAGCTCTGCCTGGGGTTAATAATAAAACAAAACATCTAATTCTGCGTTTGTACCATTACAGATACAATGTGGTGATGCATGAACCTATTCTGATTTCCCACAGTATTTCAAACCCTCTTAAGTTTCTTTGCTTCCTTAGGTTTTAATTTTACCTTCCTCTTTTCATAACATTCCAACAGACACACAACTGGTGGGTTTATACAGTGCTACCTATAATCTGCCTCATCATCTTAAAAATTGTTCAGACTGACAAACTCAGTCTCTTGACAGGTGTAAAAAACCTTCAGACACCAGTATTTTGTGAAGTGGGACTAACCCTGCATTCTTGGAAGCATCCATGGGAATTCCACAAAACTGCAGATCGGGCTATTTATTCTACTCAGTGCAGAGCACACCAGAGAGTTTTTCAAAGCTGCCTGGCTTCAAAGGTTTTGTCCTGAGATATTCTTGGCTGAAGTGGAGTTAACTTACAGCTGACTTAAAACAGGCTGTGCTTGAAGCACAGCAGCCTCTAGGTTAGTTTATAAAAGCATGGAATTTTATATTCGATGTTCTGGAGTCAAAGCACAGATTGCCCTGACACTCTCCTGGCTGGACACACTCAGCTTTGTTGTGCTTCTGACACAGAATGGAGATGCCCTGGTGGGGTGTGCCCTGAGACCACTCTTTGTTAAGCATTTCAGCTCAGCAACAACCGGAAAAATGAGAATTCCATGGCTCAGGCATCAAGGTAGGCTTAAAGAGGACGAGATCCCATTGAGAAGTGTAAAATTGTCACAGTACCTAGAGAGCCTCATAACTGGTTAATCACCTCTTAAATTTGGTCTCTGTCTTCCGTATGTAAATGGTACTGCACAATTGCATACAGAACACATAAAAGGGATCCTCTCAGGTTAAACCTCAACTTGGGGGATGCTGCTTCAGCTTAATGACTTTGCTTTGATCAATCTGAACAGACCTCATTTTCTTTCTTCTGGTGGTTTTATCCATATTTAGCAAATGAAGTATAAAATTTTGGTACTCCCATAAAGCATTTACTCTTCAAAACATTATTGTTTATAAATTTTTGCTATGATTCTTTGGAAATGAGTTTAGATGCAGGTCCTTCTTTTTCATTCAGACACTGTTTTGTATCTAATACTATTTTAGCTAATTCCTGTTAGTGGCATTCCATTAATCAGCTTACTGTCTTTAACTGGGAGGAGGGGCTGGGCAGAAATCAATTAATGGTTCCAAGGAAAGCCAAGATGTCAAATGTTACTGCTAAGAAGTTGTGTTATCTTTTTCAGATAGCTATCTATCCCTGCTTGAATCTGCAGAGCAGATGGACAGAACCGTAACAAAATGAAGAGTACTACCTCTGCAAAACGGTAACCCAGAGAAGATGTGCTATTGGGCACTACCAGGTTTTACTAAATCTGTATTCCAGATATAACAAAATCCAAGGACTCCACTCATGAATAGCAGCACGTTAATTTCAGATTAACAATTTGTTAGTGCCTTTACCTATTTATCTATATTGCCCAAACTAATTCTACAAAATAAATTCATAAAACCTATGCATAAACTGGGTTTGTTAAATCTAAGGGCTCGAAACACTACTAAAATTAAGTAACTAATGTGATAAACAATGTGTTTATTTTTAAAATAGTTAGCTACCATGTATGAAAATGAAAAGTTATAGTATCCACACAGCTGGTATGTACTAAACATGTTTTTCTTTTTGACTCTCTTATACCACCTATATATGTACCATACAACATAATACAACAATTGCATGTATTTACTATTTCCCACATACTGGATACAGAAAAAATACAAGTACAATGCGTTTACTATCCAGATATATGATGTAAAGTTGTTACCTTCATTTATATAGCAACAACGAGCAAAGCCTCAATACTCCGGTAGATCTAAATTTATCTACTAAATTGTTATCCTGGGACAGACTGGGAACTAGGATTGCTATCAAATAATTGTTTGCTTCTTGTGGCAAAGTTTTTGGAAGAAACTCTAGCTGATGGGCTAGTGGAGTTCTTAGCACTACCCCAAGTTTAGCCTCTATTTCCAATCCAGTTTCTACCCAGTTTTATTTAAAATTTCTGAGGAGAAATAGTAAGTTCTTCTTAGTATTTGAAATGATCTATGACAAGAAATTAGTTCCACACTTTGACTGCAGTACAGGTCAGCAGTCAGCTGAGATATCAGATATCTTGTCAAAGTCAATCAAGTTCACCTCATGGGAAAGATATTTCCCTGTGAGTTAGTTTAAAATCCTCCTCGGGTTGGGTCTTTGTGTTAAGAAGCTAATCTATATCATATATTATGAAATTATATATATATATATAAGGATCTGATATATATTATATATATAATCAAAAAGTATCTGATATATATACAGATATATATTTATATATAGATCTATATTTATATCAGATCCTTTTTGATCCTAATTCAAACTTTTAATCTGTATATTCCTCGGCTTGGTAGCTCTGTTTGCTTGTCTGAATTTGATCATTCCCTTTTTTCTCTTTCTGAAATTAAGTCCTGTCTCTTTGCAATCCAAAATTGGATGATTCAGAGCTTTTAATAAACTAGAGAACATAAAACGGTAATTAGTCCAAATCATTACCTAAAAGGCAGGGGGTTTAATCTTTATTTTAACGTGAAACAAGATTCACGTAGGTAACACTCAAATGGAAAAAATTCTGCCTGCAATGCCTGGCTCTTTAGGGAGATTTACACAGTATATTAATCTTGTCATCCAAAATTTCTGTCACTCTTTCTCCAGCTGTACATCGTGTGTTAGCTTTCTGCCTATGTAGCCATGGAAGGCTGGGAGCTCTGTGCATGCAGCGCATCGATGCCTTTGGGGATGAGCTGGCTTGTTTCACTCAAGAGCCTCCCTCAGATGACCTGTGAGTGGTGCTGAGCAATGCTAGCAGAACAGCATTAAGCTTTCCTTAGGTACGCAAGGGGAAAAGGCAGAAATAAGGATTTTCTAAGATTTTATCAGGCACGTTTCCTCACAATTTTTAACATTGCTAAATATTTGCAACTGATTTGCAAATGGAAAAAAGCTGTGAAGCGTTCTTTGACTTCTCTCAGACAATAAGCTGAAATTCATTGCTGACAAGTATTGTTTGGATGCAGGAACATGCATTCCCTTTCTGCAGGAGGAATGGGGCTAACATGGCTTAAATCACCCTAAGCAGTTGACTCCCACTAGCTTATTAAATCATTCAATTCAAAGTTCTAGAGTATTATTACTTATTTGACTCTTGGTCACATTTTTGGAAAGGTATTTTTAGGAGACTCCCTGTTAGCACTCCAATGATAGTTTTGATAATACTTCAAACGTATTTTGCAGTTTTTTGTTTATAGCTGAATAATACATTTTGTGCATGAGCCAAGGTGTTTTCTTGTGTGATATATATTTGTAAAACATTTGCTTGTGTTTAGGAAATATCTTTGGCTCCACATCAGCTGGTTTCAAGTACACTATATCTGAGTCTGTCCTTAAAGATACTTGAATAGGAGAATTCTAAAAAGTGTCAGGAGTAGAAATTGAGCTCCTAACCTGATCTGACTGACATTAATGCACTGGCTGTGCAGACACTTATGCAAAAGTGCACGTAGACTTACACAAGAGTGCAGTGTAGCCTAAACAGTCTGTGTTACAGAAATGATGGACTTTTTTCAGATGTTCTAAGATGCTTCAAGGAGTATGTTGGGGGATAAAAAAGCTCAATTTCTAAAACAGGAGACAGGTTCCTAAGTGCACCCTTTTTAGTTATAAAAGCAGAGGAACAATGAATGAAGTATTTCTTTGATGATAATATATGTTATTAGCAAAAAGTAGTAACAGTTTGAAAAAGTTGATAGTTCAGTAAAGGGTATATTTTAAAAAAACCTAACATCCCTTTCCTTAAACCTTATATGAGTTTTAGGTATATTTTAGATTGCCTAGACTTTTCAAGTAATGAACTGAGTATTTTAAACAAGAATCCTCTAGAGAATATCTTGTTAACATATCAGTAGGTGTATTAACAGGCAAAACCATGTAAGACATCAGCGTATCATTATTCAGCAATTTTAGCTCAAGTGCTTCAATCTCAGAAATCTCCAGATCAATCCAAACAGTGCTAGACAGGTGTTAGAGAACTGTGGAGCTCTAAAATTGGAGTTAGTAATGCAGCATCCGTCCATAAAACTGACCTAGTAACACCCAGTAGCCACTAATACATTTATCCCATCTTTGAAGCAACTGTGCTGGCAACCCATCCCATTAAGGACTTTTGTTTTTCAGAGGCCCTGACCATCTCTCATTCAAGTTACAGTTGGATTATTCAAGTGTAGTAACTCAAGATAACTTCACTATGGTGAAAACAAGAAGAATTAAATGTGATCATTTTGGTGCTCATGGGAAAATTGGGGGTTTTGCTGGCAAGTATCACTGCTCATTATCTGTGTTCCCATGTATCAAGCAAAGCAGCTAAAAATAAAAAGCGATTTACAAAATACGTGTTTGCCATTAATAGATTATACATCGAGATGTTTCAAAGACATGGGGAAAATCTGGAGTCAGATATGCAAATGCAGATTCAAGTTCTGCAGTTCCTGAGAGCTTGCTAGCATAAACTGGAAATGAGGCAGAGAGTACTATGCTCTCAGCTGTAGAATGTGAGCCAGGGCGTTAAAAACTTGGGCACACAGAGGCTGCCACTTGGCTGATAACAAGGGCTGCACCAGGATCCAAAACTAAAGGGATGAGCATCCAGTTAGGGCTCCAGAGGAAACAGAAAGGACCATGGCAGGGAATAAACACAGTCCCAATAGAAATGGAAAACACACAGATGTGCAGCCACAAACACGCAATTTGGGAGCACACATGCTGCACCGGCTGCTGAAAACAAGGACAACACCCCTTAACCTCTGAATTCAAACCTTTGGCACTAAGGAGTCATATTTTTTAGTGGATAAACCACATCATGCCTGCTTATCCAGTGAGTTATGAGTAAGTTAGAGAACAGAGGCCAGATGAAGACACTAAAACACAGCAGGACACATGGAACTGGGATGCAAACTGATGAGCAGCAGGATGCCCACATGAGTCACCACGATCTGAAAGGTGGCTCAGCAGCAGCAGAATCAATACCTCAACTTACAATAGACATGCATAAGAGAAAAATCATTATTGGTGCTTGGAGAATTTTTAAAGCAAGTTTACTGTTGTTAACCAGGTGATAAGGAGCTGTGCCAGTGAGTGCTGTTGGGAAGCTGTCATTTTCAGCTGTCATGCTTGTTGATAGAATGCCACTTAATGCAAAATATTGCACAGATTTCACCCACTCACATTACACCTGCTAGCAAGAGAAGCCTACGTAAGTTTATTTCACTGTTCACACAGTGACCAAATGAAAAATGAGAATTTTGTGCAGCTTCTAATACTTGTGGGTTTGGTTTTATTTGTTTTGTATAAAACTCATTCAGTCTCTGTATTATTAACCGAGTTCTAAATAAAAAGCAACCCACAAACCCCACGCACGTCGAGCTAAAATGGCTTCCTCAGATTCTCTGAATGTTCTTGTATTACAGTTTGGTATCCCCCCTAATGCTTTCAAAATTTTCAAATTAAATGAAATCTTTTCCAATTTTTAGCTAAATCTGCCTCAGCTTGAACCAGTGATAAAATTAAAAAGTATAAATTGTTATTCCTCGTCCTCAGCAAGTAATTTCAGCTTGACAATGGGCAACTTTGTTGGTCCATAGATAGAAAGAATCTGAATCTGTAATTTAATTATATAAGCATCAGTTAAGACAGATTCCAAAGCCACTTGAATATCTGATTTTGATTATACTTCATTAGGTCAATAAATATTTTCTTCACTGTCTAATAATCCCAGTTTTATTTGTAATAAAATGAAAAATTATACCTGTGTACCTGTAAATACATTCTACATTGGAAACTCCTTGTAGAGAAATAAGTAAAAAAAACTCATGTAGTTTTCAATTGTTTATAATTTTCTTATACTTTTCATTTTGTCTGATCATGAAAATATTCAACATCCTATTTTAATGATTTTATTTTTTCTGCTGTCAGTGGAGACTCTGCAAAGGTTTCTAAAGGGCAACAGATTAATTAGGTCATCAAATCCCAGGGGAAAAAATATTTAATTCTCAGCCACTCAATTTAAATTGTTTCTATATGTTTTGCAACAATTGTATTCTAAACGTAGCAACTCTCCAAAGCTTTTAAATTCATTTTCTTTGAAAAAAGTTGGAGGAATTATCAGCTCCTGAAACGTGGGTATACTTTTACCCTGAAAGATATTGTGTATTTTTTTTTTTCTAGATAACCGTGGCACACCTTCCCTTTCAGGAAGAATTAAAATGATTGGCACCACCATGAACACAAACCATAAAGCACATACTAATTCCACATTTACACAGTCTCCTAGAAAATTAGGGAGAGTTGGAGTGCAAATCCCAAGGAACTGACAAACCTTTACAATGGTAAACCATGCAATAGCCTATATGTAGCCATACATAATTGTTACTCATTAGTGTTGAAGGTCTGTATGTTTCTAACCAGTTTTCTAACTGATAACAGACAGTGGAAGCAGATATTCATAGTTCCCTTGTTTTTGTGTTTCGATCCTAAAAGAATGCCATTTTACCACCTTAATTATCTTCAGCAGTGATATTCTCTTAAAAATCTCTCCATAGTCTATACTTCATTATCACAGATTTTATCTGAGACTACACTCTGTTGTTATATGTCTTAGCAACAGCTTATTTCACCTTGGTTTGCAACAGATGACCACATAAAATCATGTGGTCATTCACTGGGTAATACTACATTCTTAAATGCATCCAGTACTCCCCAACAGATGCACTATTAGTAAATTGTCCCACTTGGCCAGACAAACGAACAAAACCCACAACGTGAGCTGCTGTCAACAACAAAACGTGAAGTTCCACTAAGATACTCCTTGAGATAACTCCTCCCTTTTTAACAGTGATCTTTACTAGCAATCACTTTTCTTCTTCCACACATTTTCTAACATTTGAACTGTTAGAATTATACTTTTTATAAGTTCCCAATAGCTGCAAAGACTTACTGCTGAGTACCAAGTAGTACAGAATATTCTCACTGATGTTCAGCACCTATGGGAAGTTCTGTTGCAGATTTCTTGAATGGCCTTGGACAAATCACTCACATCAGATATTGAGATATTCCAAGATTCACAAAACAATGTCATGTTCCTTAGAGTGGAATAAGGTTAAGCAGAGAAATGTCTGTGGTTTTAGGTGACTCTATTCCTTTAAAAATCTGTGTGTTCATTTTCCTCCATTCTTCAGTTTCCCAGTCTGTGTCCAGCTGACTGTTGATACTGCAAGACTCTGGAGGTACCATACCTTGCACCAAAGGAGCATTTAAAAGTGAGGATTTACACAGTTAGGTTTTTGAATACCTTTTGCTGCTTCCATGGAGATGTCAGGGCCACAGCTCCTGTAATTTGTAGTTTCTGAATGGTTAACATGATTTTCAGTCCCCATGGCAAGAAATGTCAGTTGAGAGCTTGCTTTGTTCTAATTTATGTTAACATTGTGAAAAATTCTGCACAAATACTGCAAAAAGAGAGCTCTTAAGCTTAATCAGTGAAGACATACTTAATATCTGTAGGCTCACACAAAAAAAATGCTAGTCCAAAGGACAGAAATGTAGCTTTACATTTATCCAAATGGAATAGGCAAAAAAACCTTCAAATAAGCAATGAATAAATTTGTTTCTAAAATGTCCTTTTAGCCTGAGGAATCCAGTAACAGGCTGTGACTGAAACAAGTATGCAGCTGAGCTTGTCTCCTGCAAAACTCACCAAGATTCCTTGTTGACGGTATTGTGAAACAGCTCAATCCCCACTTGAACAGAGAAGCTTGGTTAAAAGCAAACAAAGCTCAGTGATTTATGAACTTACCCAGTACAACACATCAGTCCATCCTTCCATGGTTATGCACTGGAACACAGTCAGCATTGCAAATGCAAAGTTATCGAAGTTGGTTATGCCTCCGTTTGGTCCAACCCATCCACCCTTACATTCAGTGCCATTCATGACACACTGACGGCCATTCCCTGAGAATGCACAAGGTGCTGGATCTTCTTCAACTAGTATATCTGGAAAATGACCAAAAAACCGGAACTCTGAGTTCTCAGATTTTCACGTGTTAACCCTTCACGTGAAGAAATATCAACGCTGTTGTGAGATAAATCCAGATTTCAAGCTGAGAAAGGCAACACATGAGAGCTTCTGAGCTTTTAATCTGTCTCAGATCTGGGCCTCACAACCTCAAAACAGGTTAATCAAAATAATATATAGAAGAGCCTGAGTAATTAAGCAGTGGAAAGAAGTATAATGTAATAATACATCATTTCTTAGAAGCTTCGCATGCTGATTTTTTCTTTCCTCTTCACTGCTGCTACTTCAATTCATGGCGCTTCACACCAACAAATGGACCACTAAGGGAAACGGAACTAAATCCTATAATGAAGAGTCATCTTCACTACTCAGCTAATAGAAAAGCACCTTTAGCCACCAGGTTTCGCTCCTTCAAAGTTCTCCCACACCACACACTTCCCTTTCATCATTTCACCAGGGTGGAAGAACACTGTTTTCCTTCTTCGCTCATTTCAGAACCGCACTCGTTACCACACTGCCATAATCTGGATTTGCCCCTTGTAGGTAGTCACTCTTCACTTCTGATATTTCAACTGCATGTATCAGAAATGAAAACCTATTCAGAGCATAGTCTAGCCTCTAACTAGTTTGATTTTTTGTCACTTTGGTGTTGGGGTTTTTTTTTCCATTTAATGCACTGTGCCTGAAATTGTAAACCTGTATAAACTGGGGTTACAAGAGCTTTAGTGCTTTGGCCCCTAGGTCTACTTCAAACTGAAATCCCACAGATTTGAAAGAAAACATCATCAAATCATTATTTTAATCAACAGCTTAATGACTTACCTGAATCAATAAGAAAACAAGATTTGTGCATTTTTCCAATAAAAAGTTCCAATCCAATAATAGCATAGATTATGATTACAAACAATACCAAAAGGGCAATATGGAGGAGAGGGACCATGGCTTTTATAATGGAGTTCAGGACAACTTGTAAACCTAAAAAAAAAAAAATAAAGAGGAGGATACAACATATAAACCATATTTCTATGTCTTGCTGTATCAGATTTTATATAGTTACACATTATTAGAACTTAATGGTACAGACATGCAGAGATAACTGGGTTTTTTTTAAAACATCTACTGTCCAGAACAACAAAATGTTCCTGTAATGTAAAAATCTTTGTAAGAGTCTAAAACTTTCTTTCTAATTAGTTCCTCTGTTAATAAAGGTTATATGGTAGAAGTCAGTGCTTGAAATGTGTCACAAAAATCTGTGGGTGCTTTTATAAAGAAGGGGCACATAGTCAGTGTGTGCCTGTAGGTCATTTTATATAACCTTTAAGAAGTTCTGTGCTCAAACAAAAACTTTGTGGCAAGTTCTGAGAAAATGTACACTCAGGCAGCTGTAGAACTGTCTTTTTGCTCTGGGGTGAAAAGTATAGTTAACTGGGAAAACACACTTTTACTCTGAATACACTTATTCTTCCGTCATTTATCCCTTTCAAAACTGCTCGATTTTCTTTTTTTTCAATTAAATATTTATCCAACTTTTGGCTTTACCAAAATGAGTGAATCATGAATGATTCAATTCTACTAATGAAGCTGCCACAGTACCAATGAGAATAAAATATGCCTCTTCTTTAACATGATAGACTTCCTCTCTGACATTTCATAGGACTGCTTCTGCCCTCACTGGAGCCCTTTTGCCAAAAATCAGCCATTTCCATGTAACAGTCCGTGATATAATAAACACAGAATTAGCTTTCTTCCTTTGACTGCCTTGGAAAGAGCTGAACTGTAAGCTGTGAGCCTCGTATAGTCCAAATAGCTTCAATAATTAATACAGCATTAAAAGAAAACAGGAAATATCAGAAAATTCAATTTCTTTCCTTAAACAATATTGTTCTACTTTTTAAGTTTCCTAATTTATCTGTTAGCTCTGCTGAGATAAACAGAAGGCATTCATGTGCATTGGAGGGGGCAGGAAACACAAAATGTTTAATGTGCTCTGGCATACACTTACCAACATATTAACTATTTTAGGACCCCCTACATTTTCAGATGCAGGCTCTTAGAATAAAAAAAAACCCTGAATTTTATTTTCTGGTGTATTTGCATTTTAACATGTAATTTACTTTTATATAAAGCTTCCAAAAAGAAAGTGTATTCTCCTGTCTGCTTATTGAACTGTGTAAGAAGATCATACACTGACTGAATTCACAATCCCTTGTTCAACTTGAAATAGGGTATCATTCATCTTGAAATTCACTTTAGATACGAAGCCAGATAAAATCTCAGCGTTATCCCATTTCATTTCTGTAGTGTCTGGAAGAAGACAGTTAAATAATCAGAGCAGTCACATTCCTCATTGCAATGGAAATAAAGAGAGCAGAGCTTACTGGGCACTCCTGATACAAGCCGGAGAGGTCGCAATACACGAAAGGCTCTTAGGGCTTTGACATCAAAGCCACCAGGTTTGCCACCCGAGTGGCTGCCACCATCTGTTTCTTTGGTTAATTGTTCCAATATTACACTAAATAATCTAGAAAATGAGATGAAAGGTAAGGTCATCGCTATCCATTTACCACACAGTCAAAGATATTACTTCAGAAATTAGATAAACTGCAGATCATTCTGAAAACCTGCTCAGATGTCAAATTGGGAGATATACTTACGCATTAAACCATGACAGAAAGAGCTATGAAGTGCAAGACTTTATAATCCCTCTAGAGAATGAGGATCACACAGTATCCAATAATGTAGCATTCAGCTTATATACACAGTTTTCTATTTTTAAATAAATGAAGATACTTTGCCACTTTTGTTCAAACATTTTAGCTTTAACATTTGGAGAATTAATCTTCCCTTTAGAAGAAGAAATAGATAATAACTAAAACCATCTGGCTTAATTTTGGTGGAATATATGAACTCCAAGTGGCACAGCAGTACAATATTCTATAAACAGTCAGCAGAAACTGAATATTTTTAAAAAAATTAAGAGTTCACCATTTAATAACACCAAAAAGATTTGTTTCTTACACATAATACCTCTGAGAAAAAATATATTCCCAGATGGCTCCTTTATTATATTGTATTTTTTCCCTGCAGAAATGAATTAGTCATTCATTAGAACAGTTTGCAAGACAAGACTTTTGCTTTGCCACTCTTAGCAGCAATTTAAAGTGATGCATGTACTTGAAATACAAATTAATCTTAGGTTTATTTTAGTTTTGAGCTCTGTTTCAGATGCATGGTTTTCTAGACTGTCACTAGACCACACAAACTGTGTTATCCTTTGCACAGGGTCTGTAGTTCAATAGTTGCAGAGCTACACTTCTCCCAGAAGGATTATCAAGTTAATAGAGTTTTGCAGTCATGAGAAATGCTTCACATTTGTAAAGGATACCAGAAATGTGCAGGGTTTTGGTTTGCTCATGAAAAGTTTTCACAGCTCTGGTTAAGAACTCCGTCACGCTGGATAGTTGCTTGAAATCATATATTATTTAATAGGTTGCCTAACCTAGATTATTGAAGGCTTTACCCTCCCCCAGTAAGCAATTGGCCCCTATCAGTCAATACCCATCCCTGGACTGCTTCGTTCTGCTCCAGAGAGAAATTCAGCCACAAAGACTCTACAGATGCTACAGGGAACAGCAGCAGCCCACACACTGTTATACCAAATCCAGACATTGAATGTCAGGTCCTGATCCAGCCCTGGAATTTACGAGAAGCATAATTGCAGGAAAACGAACCACCTCAATGGTTTCAAGAGTGACTATTTATGCTCTAAAGACAGACATTATTAAAAAGGCTTCTGAATCAAGTCCTAGATTCAGAGAACATTTCAGCCTGTCAGTTCATACAACATTCAGAAAATTAAAGGGCATAGGAAGGTGCTATGAAAGCTTTCTCTACCGGGACCTTATTCTTTCACAGAAATCAATGGAAATTACATGAGAGACCATGCAGGTAAGTAGACTACTTAAAGTAATTCGTACTCTGATGGATTACAGAGAGAAGTGACAAAGAGTAGAAAGCATCACATTCACAGCTGTGTCTACAGCTCTGTCATTTTCTGTTGTCCAGCTGAAACCAGGACATATGTCATTCCTAAAAAGCCATTAAGGTATAAAACTATTGATCTTCTTTATTGAAATTCACATTCATATTCCTCTACAGTTTATCAAAGTTTAAAGGTTTAATTAAGATTTGATTTTTAAAACATCTCTATATGTGTTTCCCTTTTGCTTGTAGAGATTTCTTTAGGTATAATTAAGATTAATGAATTTGGACTGCTACAGTTTCTGCTGAGAAAGCAAATTTCAATACATTAAATATAGGACATCGTGGCAGCTCTTTCAAAGCTATTAGAATATCTAATGAAATTTCACATTGAAGCTAGTCAAATAGAATCAGGTCCAGAAGTGATTCCATATCCACCTTGGGTTATAATATATGAAAATCAATTTTTCACTGGGCTTTTACGTATTAATTAAATAAATGGGACTCATGCTTGCTTAATCATGTAGGTTGTGTTCTTACTGAAAGAACAAAAACATTGCTCACAGTTTTGTCAATGTGACATGTTATGAAAGATCCACCTTCTCTTAAAGGTAGGCTGATGACAACCTGCAAAATAGTTTATATTCCGAACTTTTTGGTTTGAATTACGACTTAATCTTAGTGTGATATTTTAGGCATTTGATAAGATATAGTCCTTTTTTATTCATAATTTCAACAAATCTGGTGCGAGCATTTGACCTAACTACATTTAGCCTCCAATAATGAGTGTTTCAGGAATTAGTGGAAAATTTTTTAGTTACCATGTATTTAGGACAGCCAAAGATAGAGGTCATGTTAATTAGACTGCTCCAGGGTTACTGTAACTCTGTGGTCACTTGACAAAAGGGAGGAGGTCTATTCAAGTGCCTGCTTGGCAAGGGAAGAGAGCTTGTGTGTGACAGTCTCCAACCTGCCCACCAAGCTTCCCCTTCAGGCACAGAGGCCAATCTGTTGAGAAGGACCTGACCTGATGAAGGATCTATTTATACACAAATTTTAGTCCTGGACCAAAACTGCCTGCGTGCCAAGGGACTGGCCCAAATAAAACTTTCATTAACATTTAGTATCTCATAATCAAATAGGTACAAATCAGGCATTCTTATATTCATAGTACTTTGCCAGATTTAACAATGCTTTACCACGAATTCCTTTACTTAGCATCTCTTCCTTTTCCTTAATGCAGTGACAACTTAAAAGCAGCACACACTCTAATTTCTGGGCCTTTTCAATTACAGGAAACCCTTGATATGGTTTGAATTTAAAAATTAAATTAGAATTTCACACTGCAAGCCAAGGTCATGTTTGCTACAACATACAAAGTTTTACATGGATAATGTTCTCCATGTTCTAGGTAATTCATATTTTTAGCAAACAAAATTTACAGTACTGTTTAAACAGTTTTTTAGCATAATCTCCACAATATTTAGGAAATCGGTGAATATATATCTCAAGATTAATTCCTTAGATAGCTGAAGGTAGGATCTAATGAAGTAGCACAACCACTGACGTGGAGTTGCTGACAAAAATTATTTATCATAAGTAGGTGCATAATGTAAGCAAGTGTGAGATGTTCCACTCTCCACTCCTCAGAACATGCATAAGGCCAAGAAGTCCTTTCTCTGGGGCAAAGAACAAACTCTCCAAGGTCTCCTGGTATAGCAAGGTGCACATTGTAAAGAAAAAAAGGCATTTTTAGCATTCTACCCCAGGCAAATCAAAATCCTATCTTTATCTGGGGCCTGGTGTGCAGCGCCCAATTTTACTCTGATTTGGGGAATATCAAGGAATCACTCAGTTAGTTCTGTCTCCCCAGTCACTCTTCTCCTCTTTGAAACATGTGGGTCCTCCCAGAGGTCTTTGTGAAACAGATGAACTCCACATAATTGCAGTGAAGGGTTAAACAAATAAATGAAATAACAATGCATGGCCCTTAACAAATCAACACATGGAAAGACACCAGGAGTTTACCTTGAAAAAAATCAGATGGAAAAGTTTCTGAAAGACAACTCTGGAAATCTCCAGCAGGACTCAGAATTCCCTGGGAACTTCTACTATAAATGCAATGCAGTCTATAGCCACAGATAGCGCTGAAAACTTTTGGGCCTTTTTAAAATTTTTTTCACTCAATTCATTCTTTTACTCCAAAGAAACAGAAATCCAGCGTAGGCTGTTATTCACAGGCAAACAGACCTATACGTACCTCACTGTAAAGAAAATTTTTAATATTTGTACAATGAAAGATAAGTTACTTACCCTACTATTACTATTACAAAATCCAATAAATTCCATCCATTTCTAACATATGCATTGGGGTGTAATAATAATCCATATGCTATAATCTTCAAAAATGTTTCAACTGTAAAAATTATCAGGAAGGCATATTCTACTTTTTCCTGTAGAAGACAAAAAAAGAACAGTGAAAGACAGTGAATGGAACAGCTCTTTTTACTACTTACAATTTGCAACAAGTGGGTACTGATCAGGACTAAGGAAATACCTTCATGGCAGTTTATTTCACAGGTTTTAATTGCATAACACTTAATGATAACTGTACTGACAAGGTTATAATTATATAATTGCATGAGATTTTCTTGTTTTTACATTCTGTGAGAGGAAAAAAAAGCTGTTTCTGCAAACATGGAAGCACACTGTACCTTTGCTTAAGCAAACAGTCCCATCCAGGTCAATAGGATTCTCTGCATTCATTATAACCAGACAATGCTGTAGAACAGAGCCCTGGAAATATCCTTGGAAGGTAAGCAGTGGTATACATACTTTCACTACTCAAAAAGTTTTACTTGTTTAATATTTAATTTTACACTGTCTTGCAACTTTTTAATCTTGATACGGAAGCTTACCTTGACTTATTCTCCCTTCCACAGCACCAGAATTTCTTTAAAATACCCTATTATGTTTGAAGAAGTTTTAAAGTACTGTACCACCACCTCATATCATTGAAGTTCCAACATCGGATTTGTTTCAACAGTTTTTTTAAATGTTATTAGTTCCTGCATTTTACCAAAATTCTTATTTCAGAGCTATACATGGAATTTGTTTTCCTAGCTAACTAGATACTTTAGAAAGAAACCCCCAAAAATACTATTAGTATACTTGATTTGATAAATTGTAGAAGTGATAAATTGAAGAAGATTTGATAGAATTGTAGAAGAAATCACTGCTATCAAAACAGAGCAGTTAACATCTCTGTTCTTTTTACCTTCAGACATTATCATTTCATAATTCTGTATACCATTTTGTTTAGTTATCTGTTGCTACTCAAGTATTACAGCCAAGAATAAAAGGCACAAAGACTATGATTCATTTTTTAAACTTGTTCAGGAACACATGATGTTGCTCATTTATCACATACAAGGTTAATTACATGACTAGAACTGCTCAGTCAGGATTACAACCTTCTACTATCGTTACTCAAATAGAACACCAGCGTTACACACAGAAATACATTATCCTTATTTGTTACACACCAAAATACATTATCCTTATTTGTTACACACCAAAATACATTATCCTTATTTGTCACACAGCTTGGCACTTTCACACACAACCAAAAGAAAAACCAAACCTTAATCATTTGCAACTTAAACAAAGATTTTGATATTCTTATGTGCAAATCTTTAATTTGGGCAGCTGGATTTCTTTTCCTGCCGAAAAGGCAGTTTAGGATGGCTATGTATGGAATGTGATATATGCACTTATAAATCTGACACTGGTGAGTTAATAGAGGCACAGGCTTATCAATAAACTCCTCTCCAGGTCTTTACCTGACACAAGCAGCACCCTGGGATCACTGTGGCAGGTAAAGCTCTCTTATTGCAAAGCAAGGACTCCTGGATCTCATCTCAGTCCTACACCCCTGCCTTTTCCCCTCCTTTGAGTACAGTTCATAAACACTGTAGAGCTCCATCCAAGGCTCCTCAGCTACTTTACATTTTGGGTAAGATCCTCCAGCCCAGTGCAACCAATGGACATCCTCCTTCTCCTCAAACTTCCTAATACTTGTTTTAAAACTGTCCCTTCCACTTACCCATCAATTTATCACCAATTAATGAGGACAATTGGTGGATAACAAGGGTGAAGAAGAAATGTGAATGGCTCGTGCGCCAAAATCCATCAGCTCTCTTTGCCTAAGAGAGCACCACAGAGATTACAATAATATGAATTATCAGCATTCCTGAGAAACATACTCAAAAATGCTTAAATACAGAAAATCCTACCACATACACATTCCACAATAACAGCTATTTCTGTCTCCCTGCATATAAATAAATTTGCAGCTTGGTTATAGAAAGATAAATAATGTAGGAAAACATAAGGAAGACAAAAATAATATGGTTGTCATTTGCCATGGGCAAAATATATCTCAAAACCATAGTAGTAAAAGAAAAAGTGAGACAAAATATTTGTGTTTCATATATGCCAAATTTCAATAGCTTTGTTACTTAAAAGGAACACAGGATCCAGGACTGGATGGGACCTTCTGAGCCAAAATGACCTCATGGGTCCCTATGTCCAGTGTTTTATAGGCAACCATGTAATTTAACTCCATCCATTAACGTACCAGTTCCATCCTGGTAAAAACCATCTATGCTCTTCACTGCTCCCCTCCAAAAAATATTCCAAAGTTCTTCTGCTCTCTGGGCTAAACACCAGCCCCAGTGCCAAAGTTACAGGAGTTTGTTAATGGTCACATAGCCCTGCGGTTCATTTTAATGTGGCAGTTCAAATCTGAACAACTCCGCCCTATCATTTACCATCCATCTTTCAGAAATAATATTGGTCTCATTCCTTCTTATTTCACTTCTTTTATGGAAGCAGGAGTGTTTCTTATTTCCTAAACAGTATTGCAAACGTTCCATTAGGGCCACATGGAATGTAGGACAATCTCATTTTTAAACCCACAGGTGGGCTTAAGGTCAGTGTGTGTTACTTCGCAGATGGACCATAAGAAACCTTGACAGCCACATGAATCTCAGCAAGCAAAAATGGGAAGTGTTGCACCTTGGGTTAAATAATCCCACACCAATATGGGCTGAGAAGGGACCTGGAAGTCACAGTGGGCACTAAGTTAAATATGTGTTCATTGTAAATCAGGCAAATTCTGTATCTTCACTGTTTCATTTCCCTCCCTTTCATGCTCTCACACATTCCATTTATTTATTTATTTTTAAGGCACAACTTGTGTCTTCCACAGAGGCCAGATGAACGACTTGGCCCCATAGTTAACAGCATTTCAAAGTACAGGCTGTGCTTTCTTTACAGACTGTTTGGCTCTTTAATAAGTGGGCAGCCAACAGATGTTCTCACACAAACTGCAGAGTTAACAACCTGCTCACCCTCAGGAAGGTTCTGGCGGTCTCTTCTCACACTTGGATAATTTCTTACAGGTCACTATGGACTTCAATGTTTGCCTCTGCAACCCTGATACATCTGTAGGCCACACATCACCTTGTATGTTGCAGCTTAAGCAACTGACTATTAAATGTTAAGTAACATTTAATTTTCGGTGTTAATCAAAGAGCTGTACAGGCGGGGCTGGTTTGTGAAAATAAAATTTTAAAAGTAGGCGATAAATTCAAAACACTGAAGACTGCAGTTCTAGCAGGATATGATGCACACATTTATCTGCTCTCTCTTCTCTACAGTGGAGAAATCATTCTGTTCAAATTAGTTGATATCTTTAAATGAACACTTAATTTCATTCAAAATGGAAGTAGGACTACTAAAAAAGAAGACAACCAAACAAAATAATAAAGAAAAACCTAAGAGTATGTATTGAGTGCTTGCAAAAGAAAATCTCTATTAGAAGAAACCAAGAAGGCAGGTTTCCTTCTAAGGAACTGCACAGATTAAAGTAGAATTTGCACATAAATTCTAATATCTATTATTGCATTTAGTTCTACACTGCATCATAAAATTAGCAGAAAAACTGACAGCTGTAAACCTAAAGAAGATATGAGGCACAACAACATGTCTGTGTTCTGAAGGATCTAATCCCGAGGCTGTATAGATTAATAGTTGTTTGTTCACTGATTTGATAAAGCTAGGTCATCTCTCCTTACAGGCAGCTGATTCCAGCAAGGCTGTCTGACACTTTTGTTACTGCTGCTCGAAATCTTCAAGTCTCAGCGATCTTTTCTGAATATATGATGCAACAGGGCTGATAAAATAAACTGCCTTTCTCATGGAATCCATGGAGTTCCCCTTTGGTATTGGAACACAAACCACAAAACAAAGGAACATGGAACACGAAACAAAGGCTACCCTTACCCTATGAGTTTAGGCGGAATCATTAGAACTTCATTTTCTCAAAAAAACAAAAAAAGGCAAAAAAAAAAAAATCAAGCATTTGCTTTCTTATTTTAAGTAAATCAGCTTAGCAGAAACCCTGTTGCTCAGGAAATCTTTTTCCCCCACCCTAGCCAGATGGTGTACATTAGTCATCATTTATTATCTTCATATTTTCAAAATCTCTGAAAGAAATATGCAAAGCTACTGTTACGTGTCATAAGGTGACACACCAAAATTCTGCATTTACCTTAAGATGTTTCACAAGATAACTGTTTCAAAATAGTAAGTCGTTAATTCGCAAAACCTTAATCTATTACACTAGGTAATTAAGTCTTACTATATTAAAATTTCTATTCCCTGGGCGTCAGAGATGGGAATTATTTCTTAACTGAGGAAATACATTTTTGCATCCAGACTAACAAACATGCATCTGAATAAAAACTGCTTAGCAGATAAAGTGACTCAATTTAAGCAAATTAACCAGACTGATCAACTTTCTGAAGTTTAGACATAACACAAGATGCTTTGACATTATTGATTTAGGGACAAAAAAAAATAAATCACATGCTGTTTAATAAGTTGTGTGACTGATGTTTTGACAACATATATAAAACCATTTATCTTTTTGACAATCAGCCATTTTTTCAAGTTCTGGCACTGGGAAAACACTATAAGACAGAAAAGTAACTTGAGTTTTGAATTTCAAAATACAATGATTTAATTTTTCGCTTTCTATACCTATATTCCCCTGAAAATCATCTGTGACCTGCACCACAGTAACAATTAAAAACTAGGAAAGTAAACCTATTTGTTCCCACACGTGAAAAAATGTTATAGCAGTTTCCCAAAACAAAAAATGAAACACAAATGGAATCCATACACCTGGCAAAAAGAAATCTATATACTTGCCTTTATTTCATCAACTTTAAAAGCAGAAACAAACTAATGTACTTCCAAGATTAGACATGGAAATTACTCTCTCTTTATTAGAGGAATTGGAATTATTTATCACCCAACAATTTGGTGGTAACTATTGGATTAACTGTGCCTTTAGATACAATAAACAAGGAGGGCGAGTTTGAAAAACATATTTTAAGGATTCATATTCTGATCATCCAATTAAATCATGTTTCAGCACCCTCATCAGTCCTGACCCACTGGAGGGAATACAACCACTGCTCTCTACTCTGTCAGATGTCTGCATTACTGTCCTTGTAAGTGCAGCTTTGCTTTCGACAGTGCTCTGCAGCAACTTTAGAAAATATAATTATGTACACAAAATGATACTCCTTTAATACAGACCTGGGCAACAGACATTGTTCCCGTACTTCAAGTGCACATTTCATGTACATTAAATGAGACCCTTTTATGTTTGAATACATTGAATACATGTAAAATCCAGGGCAAGACTGGGCAGGAATTTGGCATTAGGCCCAGAAATATCTCCAGTCTTTTGAGGGGCTTTATAGGACACCATCACATCACTGCAGGTCCAGATGCTCTGACATTTCAGGCTGGTGCATTTGACGGCAAGGTTGATACTTGAAAGTCAACACCAAATGCAAACTCCATACTTGGGAGTAGAAAGAAGTAGGTGTCACACAGCATGAACATTCTTACACCAGTTCTACATGAAATGAACGGGATTTCACATTCCCAGTACCACTGCCAAGCAACAAATCTCACTCACAATATTTTTGTTGTTTTCAAAGAGGACACAAAATCCTTTCATCTTTTTTGAACTGAGGATTCACAATCCTGTCACAATTAACAACAGTTCCACCCTCCAGATCTCAAGCAGGCATTTGTGTTTGCAGGAACAGAACGTGCAATAAGAACATCTCAAATACTGAGCACAGCAAAGGAACAAAATGGATGTGCAAGCTATATGCTGAGGTGTAATTAAAATTAACTGCAATTAAGTTTCTTTTTATCAATGTAGTCCGAAGGAGCATTTGAATAACTTACATCACTGAAACAGTATCTCAATCTTCAAAGACAGTTTTAGTTTTACTTTGATCTGACAGGTTCTGGCAGCCAGAGGCAGATGAATAACCAGAGCATATTTAACTCTGATTACTTTTTTCATTGTTTCCTGCAATCACTTCCTCTAAATGCACTGTAGACCAGCATTTCATCTCTGAGTGTGACCTTCTTTCGTATTTTTAATCATGTATTTTGCACTTATGTTGTAACACAACAATGGAGATGTAAACACCTCTGTGTTCTGTAAATAAGCGTTTGTACAGAGAGAAAAATGTTGTGTTCAAATCACAATTTTTCATACAGACTGCGGCATCCGTGTGGATCCACGCTGGTTTTATTCAAGCAAGAGTTCTATTTAGTATACACTAAGTATTTTCTGTTCATAATATTAGATAGGAAAAAAAAACTTCTTTGTCTGTTTTTTCCTGTGTTATATTTAGGCAGAGCTCTGCTCTGGGACAGGTAATGCAGACCTTGCTGAGCAACAGCTGGGGAAAACAACAGACATCCACTCTGTGTGTACATTATCAAATCCACTATTGGCACAGACAACCTTCCTGCTTCATATTGTTCTGAAGAAATGAGGCAAATGGTGTGATTTTGAAAATTTGATCATAACTAAAAGCATAACTGAACTCCTACAAATTGACCATCTACTGAAAAATTATCAAGAAAGGGACAACAAACCAATCATTTGGCAATGACTGCATTCTTGCAAGGTGTGAAAGGCAGGTTGTAGAAATGCAAGCAGGCAGTGACATGTGAGCTTCAGTCCTAAATCCTGTCTGAGCACAGCATTCCAAAGAATTGCACAAGTGAAAGCAGGCCAACTAAGCAACAAAGAATATAACTGGAATAAAACTAATTCACTTGGGTGTCTTTCTGCCCCCATCTAACTGATTATATTCAGGAAAACAAGGCCAGCACAATAAGTAGAAGAGAATATTTGTGTATACTGGCACATGGTCTCATCATTTTCCTTACACAGTTGAATAGAAGCACTGTCAAGTGATGAATTAAACCTGCATCTAGTCATACAACAGCATTAATGTTAAATATATTTTTGATACTTGCTATCAATTTTATTTATTTATACCACAACAGGTTTTGGCCAGAAACCAGGGTATGAGAATATTAGTAGTTCTCAGATAGCTTAGTGAGCATATTCAAAATCTGAGAATTCAAAAATCAAGAGAATTTTGTAATCCTTATGAATTCACTCTGACCATGCAGAAACCCACAAGTAGAAAAAAGACAGGAATACTGACAGCATTAAATGCTCTATTGAATTTAATTTTGTTTTTAACATACATTTTTTCAGCTAGGAAAACTTTCAGATATTACAAGACTGGTAACAAATCCACTTTTGGTGTGGGAAGTGTTTTGTAGATAGAGACTTCCCAGAACATTCAAAGAGAAACAAACAAACAAACAAACATTAAAAACAAGGGCGAGATAGGTTAAGAAAAAAACACAACTGCAAAAGCCAAAATAAATTATTTTTCTTTAAAAGAAAAAATCTACAGATGAAAATCTCACCAATCAAATCAACCTGCAATTAATTATTTCAGCATTTCACCATGAAACAGATGGGAAAAAAAGTCTGCTTTAAAAATACTCCTGTGTGAGCTCTTCCTGTATTTTTTTGCTAATCATACTTCAAAAACATATATTGATACCACTTATATGTTTCTTAAAATGCTGTCATAAAAACTTTCAGCTGTCATAAAAACTTAATGACTCTGGTGACGCTGCAATAGCCTGGATTTAAACCTACACACTACCAAAATCCATTTTTTCCCTGGTTTTCCAACCCGTGTACTTCGTTCTTTGACCAACACAATCCTGAAATGCACAGGAGTGTCTCTCACACCAGTTACGGTCACGCTGTGCTCAGCTTTTCTGTAGGTGAGCTTGCCAAGCAAAAGTCTGTCCCAACAGACCAACAATTCTCCAAGTCACTCTGAAGGAATATGGCACCCCAAATTAAAAGAAAGGGAGAAGACCAAACAGGTAAGATTTTTGTAGGTTAGCAATTCATTCACAGCTCCATAACTGTCCAGTGCTGTGTTTTAAGAATGTCAAGGAATTTCTGTAAAAAAAAAACAAACCAAACATTAAAGCAATATGGAGAACAGACTGGGTCTGTAGTTCTGTTCTGCGCTGATAGTGTCAGCCAGGGAACAGAACAATGACATTCCTTGAGTAGGTGGTTTTTTTTCCCCCTAGATTTATTCATCTGATTGCAAATGTAATTTCCACTTCATTACAAAAGAACTGGACAAAACTGATAGAATAGTTTCATCACGATGCTTTACTCATTAATCTGTCAGATATATGACTCCATTTGCTCTTTGCTTTTGTCAGTTTAAGAAGTACAGAATGATTTGTTAAGAACATACCCAATGGGACAGTTTGTTTTTCTAAATACCTTTAGGAGGGTAGAAACTTGCATTATGTAAGGCTTAATAATTTAGTTTGGTGGGGGTTGGGTTGGGTTGGTTTTATTTGTTTGGTTTGGGGGGTTTCTTCATTGGTTGGTTTTCATTACAGTGGAAAAGGTTTAAGAAATGCCCACAAATAAGGCTTTCAAAAACTCAAATGATCTACCCCATGTCCTGGTCTGACCTTGAGGTGAATACAAGGGGAGGACATGGTTAGGCCTATTACTTCATTGGAATTTTTCTAATCATCCTTCTCAAGTTTCAAATGGAGGAGCCCCAGAGCAGTGGTCGGTCTGGGAGCTACATCCTACACTTCTGGTCTGCCACTGTCCCTCGCCAACCAGCAGGATCAAGAATATTTTCTTCAACCCTCTGCTTTTGGAGAGCAACTGGAACTTTGGAGTCAACTTCCATGACCAGGATTGGGTATCTGTATCAGGACTGGCTACAGAATCAAAATATTATTAAAAAAAAAAAATTCAAGGCCTTTACAAAGTACTAGAGAATGTGAATCCCTTACATTGGTATAACCATGTTAAGAAATTTCATCAGAGAAATCTCTATTTAGTTCTGACTTTCTTTTTAATACATCCTAACATCAGATCAGCACTGGAATTTCATACAGAAGACACTGAATGCAATACATGATGTGTATATGATGATTCTATACTGAGAGGAAGGTATGATTGGTAAAAAAGTTCCAGTGTGAAATCTCTAATGCCTTCCTGAGAACTACGTGCTGCATGCTCTATTACCTCTTCACAATTCTTTTCTTTTAGAAAGAATTTCTTAACTCCTTGGATACAGTTTCATTTACTCTATATATTTGTTAACAGGCAAAACAAAATATTGCACTAAAAAACACTCAAACAAATCTAGAAAGACTGCATTATTTATGAGCACACAACCTGCCAGAGCACTAGAAATCATAAACTACAGAAATGTCAACAGCAATGTTGCTGATGAAATATATTTCCAGCTAAAGGAGAAGGCAGGATAGAACATTCCTGGTAGACACTGCTCAGAACAACAAGGTAAGGAACCAAAAGAATGCATTTATCCAAACTGACAGGAGAGTGGTCTGCAGTAGCCATGGAAATGTTAAGGCACAACTTTATCCTTGATTGTTTCAGTTTACTGAACAAGTTTTCCCTTGCAGTTTTCTTCTCATGTGGTAGTTTTTGAGCCAAATGGTTGAGGTGTCTATTTAATAAAAAATTTATTTAACAGTCAAAAATCAAAATATGCACTAATAAAAGACTTTGTTTTGAAAGAATATCCCACAGTAAATTCCAGATATGTGAAATATAATGTGGCTGTAGAAATCAGTATTCCCCTGCAACAGTAAAATGAAGGAAGATTCCCATTTTGTGTATCCATTAAGTATTTGGACAACTATGAAAGGAAAGACTTCTATAGTTCTTTCAACTTGAACATGAGGCTAAATGAACATAGAAACATTTTCATCACATGTCTGAGGGTTAGATGGCTCTGGATGTTCCATAACAAAGAAAATGCTGAAGTGTAGAGAAAATACAAGGGAAATGTGCTCTTTTGCCTTGACGGTGTTCAACAGGAGCCCTTTGCTCCACTGCAAACATAGAGCTCATGGACAAGAAATATTAAAAGGTGGAATAGCTCTCTATAAATACAGAGAATATGCAAGAAAAATTCCAGAAATAGCACAGCTAAACCAACAATTTCTATCCAGTCTACAAACAAGACCCACGATACACCTGCTTTAATTTCAACATTGTTCAGGTACAACACTGATCCACTCTCACGAAAATTCATTAAAAATTCAAACACATTTAGCTGGTTTCTAGTAATAGCACCACCATGAAAGCTTTCCTGTTTTCTTCACTCTAACCATGCTAGAAAAGTGTTCAAACCAACACTAAATGTACCCATATTGAAATAAAGGAACCCACAGAATACTACTGATAGACATTGTTAAGGTATCAGGAAAACTTACCACAGAAGAAACAACTGAAATACCTGAATAAAGTTGAAAGTATTTTTGTTCATTTCCTCTGATCTTCAGATCAAACCTTAGTGATAAAAATCTTCAACTTCTGATAGAAAGGAAAATATGAGTCTGTCTTCCCTAAAGCCAAATTTCTTGCTTCTTTATGGATGAATCAGTTTTCCCTCTATCTTGTGGAATGTTGCTAACATTATTTAAGGTCCCTCCAGTGCCTGCTACAATTACAATTCCAGATTCTGCAAATGCTTCTAAGTGCATCTTTGTAATCACTAAGTTACAGTGCAAAATCATTTTCTTCCTTTCATTCCCATACCATTTGGCATCCCAGGAGATGTATTTAGGTTTTGAATGTCTTATTTCATTTTCTGCTTCTCCACAGAGAACACTTGATCAAGAAGATTATTTTGTTATTATTCCCATCTGAGCTGCATCTAAGCCTGTTTTAATTTATTCCCTTATCTAGAATATCAGTTTTGATTTCCAGAGAACTCACTGTCCACAACAATATATTCCTAAGTGCTCTGTCACTGTTTCAAGTTCATTTCTATTATCACTATAAGACAGGTCGAGTACACCAAAGCTTGCTTTTTCTCCACCCATAAAACTGCTTTCCAGCTGATATAGAATGCCATAGTGCCTGTGATTTTTCTCCCATCTATTCAGTGGAATAGCCCCTAAAGCACATTTACAAACAGCGTTCTTCAAAGTAATTACATGAAACAAGAGTTATTACCTACCTCCCTTTTGGAAAAATTAGGCTTTTTCCCCTAAAGAACCACAGTCTCTACTATTCTCAGATAGGCAAGAAAAAAAATTTTATTTTCATCAGATAAAAATCCCAGAGACCAAGAGTCAAAAACAAAAGTAATTTTTTTTTACTTTTTCAGCTATATGCACAGAATTTAAAAGCCATGCAGTTACTGAAGGTCACAGAATCATCAAGGTTGGAAGAGACCTTCAAGATCATCTGGTTCAAACATCAACTCACCATCACCATAATCACCCCTGAACCCTATCCCCACATGCCACATCCAGATGCCTCTTGAACACTTCCAGAGGTGGTGGCTCGACCACATCCCTGAGTAGCCTGTTCCAAAGCCTAACCACTCTTTCAGTGAATTTTTTTTCTAATATCTAATCTGAACCTTCCCTGACACAATTAAATGGCCATTTCCTCTTGTCCTTTCTGTTGAGATAGGAGAGATTGTTGTCCTCTACCCTAAGGGAGTTGTAGAGAGTGATAAGGGCCCCCAAGCCTCCTTTTCTCCAGACTAAACTTCAGCTGCTCTTTGTGGGATTTTCCAGACCCTTCCCCAGCTTCTCTGCCCTTCTCTGGACACACTTCAATGTCTCAATTTCCTTTTGAAATGAGGGGCCCAAAACTGAACACAGGATTCGAGGTAATCTGATTGCCTAAGTAAAGATATTTCACAGCCAGAAGAGCCGAATTGAAAATTCTATTACTCTCCCACTGTTTCAGTGATTTGAAGACAGCTCTAAAAACCACTTGATTCTACTTCAGTGAGTGTAACTAAAATACAAATCTTTGTGCCTTTATGGGAGTTGCTGACATATGGAAGTCAGTTTATATTGCATGTTGGTTTTTAAAATGCCCACTGATACATTTACAAATATTTTCACAATCCACTATTACACATTGAATGGCCAGTAAAAACATTGGAAAAATGGAGGTCTGAAAATTAGTCCTTAACATGGGAGGAAGACTAACAGGAATTTACACATCACAGCCTTAATTCAGAATCACTTTGGAGTCAGCAACCACCATTTTTTGTTTCCTTTTGCGAACTGACAATTTGACTTCACAAGTTTTCTACTCTGATTCCAACACCAGTCCCCCGAATCTGAAAAGAAGGTCTTCATCTCTGCAGAAAAAATGCCCAATACTCTGCAAATCAAGTCCTCAAAGTGCAACAAAATGCTTTAATTAAAGCTATTTCCTTTGCTTAGTGCTATTTCTAATTTATGATTTGCCAAAGGCACTGTTTTACTCGTGTTTCGATGGAATACTTAGCACAGCATGAAATAGATGGCATCTCCTCTGTTGCAAAAGTGAAAGGTTGACTTCTGCCCTGGGCATCTTTTATTTTTTGTGAAAGCTTAGAGGTAGAAACTGAAGCATGATAATTGAACCTTGAAGGAAAAAGTAGTGACATTATAAGAACTGCTTCTGTCAAGTGATAAATATCCTGTGCTACGATATATTTAATTTGTATGAATAAATTCATAGTGTTAATAAAGATCCAAAGGTAGTTATGCCATACAAAATGGGACACGCTGGACATGCTGACAGCTAGTAGACCCCACTTATCATTCCAAGTAAAGGTGCAGTTAACATATGAAAATAAAAAGGATAATTCATCTAATCTTTTTTTAAAAAATAATTCTGCATTTACATTTATGATACACAGCATATTAAAAAGGTGGTTTTCATATTCTCCAGCGCCCAAGGCATAAACCTGAAAGTGCCAGTGGAAATAACAAATGATGTAATAGAAGTGTGTAAAACCTGAGGCAGTAATACGTCACACTCAGAACCCAATGGCTCTGCTCAAGTGACACACACATTAGCACTCAGAAGTTTTGCCTTTTTTTTGCTTTGGTTAAAGCTACCACAGCAGCATTCTCCTAGTGAGGTGTGTCAGAACTAATGTAGCTGAATGTAGTTCACTGTAATTGAAAGTAATTCATGCTGTCACATTTACTGTAACGAGAGGTCACATCTCCAGGGCCATAAATGTTGCTCACGTTAATCGTAACTGACACCTTCCTCCTCCTTCAGGGAAATTCAGCCATATTACGTGGCTTAGTTCACATCCTTTTTAAGTATCTCAATTTCTTTATGTTTGGCTGGTTTTGTGGTTTGTTTTGGGTTTATTGGTTTTTTAACCTAAAAACAGACAAAAATACCAGCAACGAATTCTGCCTCATGCATGGTGATAAAGTCATCTCTCAGAAGAGTATGTGACAACAATTATAACCACCCCAATCTCCAAAAATCCTACAGAGTACTAAAAATTACGACCAAAGATCTGGGTATTCTGGAAACAAAAACTGTTCTTAAATTATAAATACATATAGGCCATATTCTAAAAGAAAAAGTAAAATACAACACACTCCATAATGACCCCCTGAATTATATGCATTAATTTCTTACTAATACTTACATACATTATGATTCAGGAATCATAAAGCCCCACAGCAAACCATGTACTTATTTTGGAACACTTAAAGGTCCATACTGACATGCCAGGGAATGAACCTCTATTCTCAATATGACCATATATTTCAAACCTGATAACTATGACACCATTTCCTTTTTAAATATTAACCAGTTATTGGGGGTTTATATTATCTAAGTATAAATCTTTTGACCCCTAGTTAAAGCTACACACCTGCAAAACGCTCTTCAAAGCACAGAATGTATGTGCACTCCATAACTAACACAGTGTACAGAAAGTGGAAAGTTTTTATTCTGCATGCTTAGTTTATCCTGAATTATAGTCAAAAGATGAAAGAAGCTAAAGAAGGAAAAGTGCAATGTGAAAACACACTGGCTTATGATGTGCTCGTTGGCCCAAAGAATAATCTAACTTTCTTAGTTTTGTTTTGGTTGGGTCGACCAAGAGTCTGGGTTTTCTCCTTGAAAAGTTAAGTGGCATCTTAACTCAGAATTAAAAGCTTAGGGTTTGGTGTTTTTCTAACAGATCCTTATACACAAAATATAGAACACAAAATATAAATTTTCATTTACTCACAACAGCAACTGGTAATATTAATGACAAAAAGTTTCACTGAATTATGTATTAAAGAACTGAAGAACACAAAAATAGGAACAGATTCATTTCTACAATAGTTGGAATAATGCTATTTTTTGAAAGGCAGATTAGCCTTAAAGTCATAATTATTTGAAATGGATCATAACTCCACAAGAAAATCAGTTGTTTGATTTCCTCTGGCATAAGTCAGTAATAATGCTACTGAAATCAAATAAATTAGATGAGTATATGAATTTTTGAAGAGTCAACACTGAAAGACTCCAGACTCGCTGTCTATCACAGAATACAACTCTTCAAGCATAAATAAAATTGATTCTTTTAGAGACCAATTTTTCTGTTGTCTGACAATGTCATTTAATTTTGGTGAGGCATCCAACAATTGTGCAGTTTCCTACAGTAACATTGGGTGTAGAGATACACAAAACATTGCTGTGAGTCCTGCAGTAAAAGTTCAACAGTAAAGAAACACCAAAGCAACAAATGCATGACCTCACTGCAATAAAATGTCATATTATGCTTATTCTTCTTACTTATTATTAACCTCACCTGTTATATTTTTAGCAACATCACTCAACATTTCTCCGAAATAAATCTAGGTTTTGCTTCCCAACAGGTAAGCACTTCATGTTTCATTATTACCACACTACTGCATAATATTTGTCCTGCACCAGTATCTACAACAGCCTTGATGGTGCTTGTTGTACCAAACTTATCAACAAGGGTAAAAACATGATTTACATTTAAAGTAGTTCTCCATATCAGTCTTAACTGCATTATATTTCCATCAGTTTCTTACTCTGTATAAAGGCATTTTAGCACTTCTACCCAAGTACCTCACTGATTCCTAATTTCAAAGGTTATCATTAATCTATATGTTTATAATTTTTTATCACTTAGGAAAATAGCTCAAAATCATAGTGAAACTATATTCCAGTAAATCACTATTGCCATTAATACCTCAGCACCACAAAAAGTATACATAATCAAATAACTGTGGGCTTTTCTAACTAGGGAAGTGCCTTTTGCTTTAGAAATACTCTCCTGTTCGATAAAGAATAAGTCAGAAAGTAAAAATACATTTAGATAAGAACACATGCATTCCTGTTGAGTCCCATGAACTACAGCTACTCAAAGCAGGTCTATTACTTGCTTAAGACTCTTTATGTACTTCAATAAACCATCAAACACTAATTTCAAAGTTCTTGATGAAAAGAAGCAGCAGCACTAATTAACCGGTCTGCCTAAACTCTGAGTATTTCATGGTTTTGCAGATATTCTAAAGCTTATTTTGTACAATAATTTCACAGAGTATACAGTCTAATACTTTATTAGGATTGGGGGTAAATCAAGACAATATGCCAATGAATTCAAATTTGCCCCTTTCTCCTACTTTATTTCTCCATTCTTTGCTGCGCTCTTTTACAGCAGATTTGACAGCACTGAGATGTGAAATTGTGGGGCCAAATCCTGCCAAAATGAATGTCCTGTTCACTCCTACTGGAAGTCTGTTCCCGTATCTCACCCCTCTGGCATTTAGAAAGCTCTTCTAATCACTAATGTAACTTTACCCACAGCTAGTTGATACCCACCCAGTTGTTCTTGCGCCAACACTACCCTTTAGCTCGAGCAGCTTTCCTCTCCCCCTCATGTTCCCCCACTGAAATTCTCCCTCATTCTTCAGTTTTCCAAGCTGAAAAATGTCATGCTGTTAGTTCCCTCTTATGAAATACGTTTTCTTTACACAGTCATCCTATTATCCTTCCTCTGCACCTATTTATTTGGATTGATCCACAAGAAGATGATTAATTTACCCTCTGTCAGAAAGCAATTTCCAGACTATGACGAAGAAGCCACATAAATCTGTTACGTAACTTTAAAATATGAATTTCTTATATGTTCTATGAATCTCTTTAAACTCCATACCTTCAAATCCTTACTTTAGGGTCAAAATTGTCACCACTTGAACTCCACCAAAGAATCAACACTAGTTTCTCCAATCCCATCTGATCGAAATTCATTACATTAGTTTTTGAAGCTCCCCAGACTTCCATTTCAGTAGGGTACCTTAAGCATTTATCATTTCTATATAAGCACATAGAGCTTCTTAACATTTCACATGTGGGGAGCCCTTTCCATGGGGATCCTTAAAAGACATCACTTTTCTTGAGAGAGAAAAGGATTATTCTGGTAGGTTTGCATAAAGTTGTCTTTTTCCTTGTTACATAAGCCTTGATGTCTGTGCTGTCAAGTATTTATCATGTCCAGAGTTAAACAGTATTGTCTTTTAAGTCAAAAGGAGTAGGCCTGAACCCAGAATCTGGAAAGCATCCAGTTGTAGTAATGTTTTCTTTGGATGAAATACGTTGGACAAATGTAAAGCCTTTTTACTACTGTTACAAAATATGGTTAGATTAGGTCTTCAGGCTACAGACTTTGTCATTTAGATTCCATGACAGCAACAAGCCATGAGAGGAGCAGAGAGAAGTTAGTCAGGCAATCAGCTCCTTTGATTATTAAAAACTTGACATTTCTGTAAAAAATACTTCACATTGAAAGGAATTATATTTTTAACCTTCACTTGCAGTCTTCCAAATGTATGAATAATCAGGGGCTATGCTCTGTAGCTGTTTATTTTTGTGGTTTCTACTGCATGTACTGGCACAGGTCATTTAAAATGCTGTCACTTGTTCTTTCCCTGTCTCTTGAATGTGTACCCTTTCACCTTAACTTGCTTTCCCAAAAATAATAAACCTACTTCAGACAGAATCATTCTGATAACACTCAGCCCAGGTGAAAGTACATAGTTTGAAAGTTAGACCATCAATTATTGCAACTATTATCCCATCTGCCACTCAGGAATACTGGAGTACCAAGACATTTTATGCCTCGATTAGGTTTTGGTTCATTACATAAGAAAGGGCAGCACAGATGTGTTATCAAATAAAATTAAATTACAGGGCATACTTTAATTCTGAAAAATTGTGTGTTCAGACATCATTTATTCTTCCACTCTGGAACAGCACAAAAAGTCTCAAGAAAAGGCCAAGATAGCTTAGTTTAGCTTCTGAGCGATTCAGGGTATTTTCCAGAACACCCCCACCCCTGGCCAAGCAGAACTCTGCTTCCTTGGAGGACCTGAGACACCACAAGCCAAGTAAAATCTGATGTCAGGCAGCAAAATATTACTACAGCAATGGCACGAGGAAATTCACTTGACATGCTCAGGACAGAAAACTAAAGACAGAAACTGATATCAAGCTTCTCTGTCTCCCTAGTTTCCCTTCACCTCCAAGTTTCACCAATTTCCACAAAACATCAGTGCAAAGCATGTTTGCAAAAAGGAAAGAAAAAAATACACCATAGCTGCTTATACTGATACACATTCCTGAGTAGTTTTGACCTAAGCTAGAGAATAATATTTTGTGCTCACTTGGTGTGACACTGCTTTAGGTTGTCTGTCACAACAGGTATTTTATTTCTAAATTTCCATTAAACTTGGATCCCATCTGTTAATTAGTTCAATGGAGTCAAAACTAATTAATACACATGTATCATATAAAATGCATCAAGGACAGATGCATGCAGATGTATTTATCTTATGAATAGCAAAGTGACCATAAGATAAATACACAGATTAGTGTCAACTGGATCCAGCTGAGAAATAGCCTTAAAACTGCAGCAGCAAGACACCAGCACAGGTTCATAACCTGCAGTCTGAGAGGGAAGTCACTGACTCTGCAGCTGCACTGATCTTCATGCCCAAGCCAGTGAGCTTTAAATCCACCCTACATATTCTGTAATTAAACCTCTGGCTGCAGTGAACACCAGCTGGACCCAGCATTTTGACAGCACCATAAAACCTGGTATTGGCTGGCAAATCAAGCAGTCTGATCCATTACAGCATTCTGGCTGGCCAGGGTTTCTATTCCAGCATCCAAGAATCGTATGCAGAAATACAAAATCCAGCACTGCATATATGGCAGGGATGAAACCAGACACTGCAAACCAAGAGCAGGGATCCAGCCCAACACCACTCTGGAGCTGGGCCAGCTCAAAGGCTGCTCTCTGCAAATTCTACGTGTATCTTATTTGCTTTAATATTTTAATGGTAGCTTAGAAAAAATACACAATACACAGCCTGTATATTATGGACTATATGCACATGCAGAGTACAATCTGCTTATATGTAATATAGTTTGTGTGCAGGTAATGCACAAACTATCAGCACAGTGGAGAATGGAAAGTGCAACACTTTCCAGTTGGTGTAAACAGCAGTGACTCCTCACAGCAGCTTGACCTGAAAAGTGGGGAGAAAGGGAGATTTCAAGCCAAGCCCCTCCGCTGGGCTTGCTCCCAAATCCATCTAAAGCACCACACAAGGACAGAAGAGTATTCTCCTGCCCTTCAAAAATGAAGTAGGTCAATACGACCTGGCTGTATTTCCTGACGTGTTTATGCTGGCCAACTTTTGCAGACTGCAAGGAAGACATTCCAAATATACATCCATCAGAAACTTTTCCATATGTTTGCTGTATGCTCAAATAGAGAGCCAGAGGAAGCAAGCAGAGGTGAGAAACTGAAACTGTAAATACAGAGCTCTTTTTTTAATATCTAAATTATCCCTGCCCTGATATTAATCTAAAGAATGTATCCTTGCCAGGCGAATACAATGCTGATGAATATCTCTTAAGGAAAAAAAAAAACTATTTCCTTAATTTCTGCTTTCTACTGTATTAACTTTGCTCTTTAAAAGCAAAATGCAAAAATAGAAGTCTTCCTCACCCCAGACACAGTTAATATTAAAATCACATTACTAACACTCTTTTCATAGAGATTTGCATGAAGTCCAATTTTCAGCACAAAGACAGGCAAAGATCCAGATTCAGTGCAGGTAAAAGACTAAATAATAAACTTGTACTCCAGTGGAAATAAAGGATCATACCTACACTTACAAAAGGAAATAACTTCATAAATCATAACTGCCTATTCGCTGTTCTTCTATGAAGCATGATAACAGAGTAATTCAAGGAAAGAGTTGAATCCTTTTGGTATGCTGAGTGAGATCTGCCCTAAATTCTGGATTATATGGCAGGAACCATGTAATCCTTGCACTGTGCCGACTGGGAAAATGTCAGTTTAATAAAGTTTAGGTCAAGTTCTTCAGAACCCATCCTTATATCTGTCTTCAATCACTTGCTCAACCAGACCAAGTTCTTAGTAGATAACAGCAACTACAGTACTTGAGGCTCACAATGAAGCATCTGACAACTTGCATGAAGGCTCTCTGGATAGTATCATTTTGTAGATAAGGAAGTTCAGTCTGCCTTAAGCAATAAATTCACTTTCCATTAAGAATGCAGATGGTTAGATACCAACAGGATGAATGCTGTACTAGCCTCATATGAAAGATTTAAGCAAGTATTTACTCTATTCATCAGCTATGAAAGGAATTCCATTCTCTTAGCATTTAATTTGCAAGAGAATATTTATTATTATGGCATCACACCTAAACACAACACATTTTACTGTGCTAGTATGTTTGTGTGCTACCTTACCTCAACTACCTCAACTTACCAAAAAGTGCATTTAAAAATCTGCACAAAGCCATGATAACATTTAAAAATATAGTTTAAGACTTTCCACCCCTGAATTGTACTACATATACTGAGACTACATCCTTAACTTTCTGTAGTATGGATGTTCCTGCATTGATTCTAAAAATCACACAGCAAAAAAACCCTGAAGTGTTAAGCTGGTATCCTCTCCCCTCAATATTTTCATAACTACCCTACAGGAAAGCATTACAATGCCTAAACACTGAATACTCTGCAGCACTTGTGTAGTCATTACAATACTTTGAGTCACTTGACAACTGCACATAATATTTGTACTTCCAGTGACAGAAGCAACCACAATAATGTACTCGTAAATCAAACTGCCAACACCAAAAATTAGTTCCAAATTAAAAGTCATTAGCCTACAAAACTTGAACACAGAGGAGAGGAGAAAACAGAATTCAAAAATGTTCTTTAAAATGTTATGCCTCAAAAGCATTATTTTTACTGTACTTTTGGGGAATATTTTGCAACATTTTCACACGCATCCATTCAAGCTCCAGAAATCCACAGCTGGGAGATCTGAACCCCCAAGGCTCCATGTTCTTCTCTTAAAATTCATCTCAGAGAACCCAAAACCAAGGAAAATGTGGAGGCTGACGCTGTGCATTTACAGTATATCCATGTCAGTTCAGTCAGTAGTAAAAATTTGATTCACATCAGATATAGACCATGATCATGTGCATCTTCAATTATTCAACATGGAGCTTACAAAAAATTTAGACTTCCACAGCATGTCAGATCTCTAAACCTAGCAGGCCAAAGAGGCAATACCTGTGATGCACAAAGTGTCACTGAAAAGTTTACCAACTGAAAAAAAAACCATTTACCAAACTTGAAACAGGAGCATGAATTTGCATGAGTTGAGAGTACTACACCATGTGCACATGGCATTTCTGGTTTAGCACTTTCAGCCCCCAAACCAAACTGTATTTACTAGACTTTAACTTGGAGGTTAATTTTCCACAGGTCCTCATTTTACATTAGTTCTACATACAATGAAATACTTCTGGTTGTACATTCAGTCTGTGACAGGAAAAAAATGTGGGGAAGGACACTGACAACTCTTTTTTGTAGCAGCAGTGCTGGATTAAACAGTATTTCTCCTTACTTCCATCTTTTTGCTCTTTCTCACAAAGGCAACACCATTTCAACTACATGAGAACTACTGGGCATATGTTGATCCAGCTAAGTAAAAAGGTTTATTAAGAACTGTGGGGAGGGGCCATTTCCACACAGATTTGTTCATTGATCTGTCTCCTCTCATACTGTACAGTTACATCAGCACAATCCAAGCAGAAAAACATGCACTGGAGGATGAAGGTAATGCTCAAGTAAGCAATGAGACTGAAAACTCTTCATCAAGCTAAAATCTTACATATTGCATCTTCAGGAGGAAAAAGGAAAAACAAAAGGGGGAGTTTCAGAAAAGTAGTAGTCCACATAAAAAACAAAATTACACAGGAAAGCATAACTGAAGACATATCGATGAGGGAAATTGCTGAAGAAGTATTAAGAGCTGGATCCTCTAAGTAATTTCAGCAGAAGGAGAAAAGAAGAAAGCAAAGTCAGCTTGATACCAGACTTCATCTTCCAGGAATTTGAAGATGGGACCATGGAAGTTACCAACAACAGCAAAGTTAAATGCTCCAGCAGAAATCATCATCATCTGATCTCACACAACAAAAGCCTAGACTGGTTTTGCCAACCTGAAATAATGACTGCCAAAGCAACCCAGGGAAATGTTTTATAATCAGACTTAACTTTATAGTTATAAAAACGAGAACAATTCAACTCAATTAATAAAAGCTTCTCTCTTCCTCAGGGCCAAAAAGTAGTGCCCTTCAAGCAACCTAGAGGAAAGAAATTAATCTATGAATAAAGAAGTGTACTTTAATAAGTTTATTAACTCCATTTTGCCCTCCAAACACACCTCTGACCAAATCTGCTCTTTCTTGGCTGATATCCTATATAAACTTGTCAGAAGAAAAGCACAACACATGAAACAGTGCTTAAATACGAAGAGTGAATACCAAAGCCTCATGTCATCCACTGAAGAGCTGGGTCAAAAGTTCTGACCTGCCCCTAAACAAACCTTGTCTTCAATTCCGACAATGTAGAATTCTCTTCTGCCCTCTTTGAGCAGCAAAGCCCATCCCACCCAGACCCGCAGAACGGCCAGACGCACACGGAGCATCTCCTGTAACCACTCTCATGCTCTTGTGGTGCCACTGCTCAAAGTTTTCACCTTACGTCTCAAACTTTGTACAGCTTCACCATCCTGCATTAAGATATTTAGGATCACGATATCCAAAAGGTTTAGGATTTGGACAACAATGTAATAACACAGCCCAAGTGTTTCATGGCCTATCCAGGACTCTTTCAGTTCTTTTATATGTAGGCATTGACAGATTCTAAAATGACCTTCAGTACTCTAAAACAGAATACACAATAACCTACCTAAAAACAAAAGTGGAAAGAGTTACAAGATTAGCAAAGAGCTGCAGGATAAAATGAGAGGTAATGCAATTAACATTGAAGAGGATACAAATATATCTCTAACTAGACTAGGAAGAAAAAAAAATGTGATTAGCAAAACAAAACTCAATGAATGAACACAGTTAACAGTAGTCACAACTAAGTCAGCCTACACAGAAGTAAGTTTGGAAGAACTGAGTGAGTCTACCATAATTTTGCAGGCAGTAATTTGCTCTAGACAACATCACAAGATCTAAAGTATAATGGGAACAAATTGGATTAGCACCAATTGCAAGGAAATGAAATGCAGGAGTACTCAAAGAGGAAAGACATGAAAATTTCTTTCACAGATTATGATTTTCTTTGGGACTTCAGAGATTAACCCAGCTTGTCTCAGTAACTGAATGGGAAGTCTTGTTTAAAAGAACCTGGTTTTAACAAAGCAAAGTGAACATTTTTAGGCAGACTTTTAAATTTATTTTTAAGAAAACATGGCAAGAAAGATTTTTACAGCCCAGTTGGAAAGCAAAAGTTAAAAAATACAAGACTTTGACCAAATTATTTTTTCCTTGAATTGTCTTTTTTTCCCCAGAAGTCCTTCAGGTTCTCTTTGCTCCTATAGATACACCTGGAGGTAACCTTGTCCAATCTTCTAATCTCATAATGAAGAGCTCAGCAAAAGCTCCACTTTACTCGAGCATAGAGTTCTTTGCTTGAGTCACTATACTTAAAACTGCACCACAGAAAACCAAAAAAGCTAACTAGTGGCATATGCTGCACGTCCTCTTTACAAACAAATTTTGCACTGGAGTATTATGCTGTAACAAGTTTCTTCAAATGCATGATGAAATAATCATGTTTCTAGAACACTGAGAAATCATTTGCAGCTTGGTTATACAGTACTGATTTTATTTTTTTAAACTAGCAAAAACTGTTAAAAATTCACTTAAGAAGACTGGAGAGTTCAAGAATGCAAAGCCATTTTAGTTTTAACAGCTTATACTAATAAATCAGTATTTATGTCAAATGGCCTAAAGAATGTATAGCTTATTTTGTTCAATAGTTTATATTATTTAAACAAATAGAGATGCTTTGTTTACTAGACTAAATTTTATTCATCTTTACTACAGTTTAATGAAGTTCTTCTAGCTATACCTTTTTTTAAAAAGATTCTTTTAATGCAGATATTTTCAGTAAAACAACTGCCCTGTAAACACAAATATCAAATTCAAAATTTATCAGAATTAATTTCTTTCATATCTCTGCACCATTAAAATATTAAGTTTCTAATACTGTTTCTTCTTACTATGATGAACACCCAAGTAAAAATAACCAGAAAGATCTGCTCACAAATGTGATCGAAACACCTTCCTGACAGTTTGGTGCAATGGATATAAAAGAAAGTCTCTGGAGGCTTTGCCCAACAGTGAAGTCTGCAAAAAAAATGGAAATCACCTGTCCCCAGAAATTATTGGTAACATTTTTTTAAAGCTTGTTGCTTAAAATACAGCAGGCTAACAAAGCCCTTTCAGGAAAAACACGGTACATGTAAATCACCTTCTGCTTCCAGAGGCTTCTCTTCTCATACAGCCAGATTCTTAATTCTCTCCTTACAGCCATGGAATAACTTCCTACCGAGAATTCTGGCAGGACTTTAGAAGGTCATGAGCCTCAAACTATTTCTTGTTCACTACAGCATGTTGCTCAAAGAAAAGTAACACATTCTCCACTGTGATCACAGCCCCTTCTAAGGAAACGATTGAGAACATGATGGAATCCTAAAATATTTAACAAGGATGTATTTTAGAAGCTGCTGCTGACAACTTTACTATTTCTGTGAGTATGTTTTACAGCATGACTTCCTTCCAATTTTGAAATATTACTACCTTATTTGGGAATACTGCGATCAAAATCTTACACAGGAGAAAAGCTCCTAAACTGTACAGAATGGAACGTAGGTAAATGCTGAATATGCTTTCATTACCTGTTATATGAATTTTAATTTACATCCTGATGACAGAAGTGAAAGCTTCAGTGGGCTGAAGAACATCAGTACAAGTTACTGCAGCATTAAAGGGAAAAAAGCCCTCAAAAACCTGTGCTTTACCAGCATAATGGCAGTGCAGAGAAATACACTCCTGCCAACACCTATGTTAGGCCAGTATTCACTGCTGAATGATATCAACATTCACAAAAACCCAAAACTGCACCCTCAACGAAGCAGCTCTATCTCATCATTGTTACATTTGCCATCCTCCTCTTCGGTTGTATATAAGAAGTTGAACAAGTCAGCTCTCGTATTTCTGCAGATAAAAAATATCCCTGAAAACTACCAACAAGCTCAAGGACATTGGCAGTGACATTAACTAAAAAACTGAGTGTATACCTGAAACCAAACAGTGATCTGAAATCTCTTTAATTACATTTATGTCCAACTCTCACATCCCTGGTCACATTCAGTAATAATTGGACCTAGAAAATTGTAATCTCATGATAACTGTGTCAAAAAAAATGATGCTATTTAATCTACACTTTAGAATACCTCCAGAGTAAGGAGTCCTTCCTCTGTCAACATACTGGGGTCCATTTCCTTTCAGTACTATGTAAGAATATAAATATTTACTAAAAATAGTTCAGCAGGCAGATGAGTCACATCATCACGTCCTTGGAGACCAATTAAAAGTGGAGTCATTCTGATCAAGTGTTACAATAACCATCTAATAATCAAAACAAATAGAATTACACCTTGAGTAAGTACTATTTAATGCAAGAACAGCTGAATCACATCCGAAGTTTTAAAAGGTTCCATTGCGTGCAGAAAGAATTTCATTACTTACAATGGGTTACACATAACAACAAGGCTTGAAATACGAGTTCTCACTTTTGGAAGGAAGCTAGAACAGGTATGGGATATGAACTTAATGAAATTTGGCTGAACAACCCACTTATCCCCACTCATTTGCTGCAGATCATGAATGGGAAAAATTGACAGGAGTAGGTACCGCTCCCTTTGGGAAGGAAACCAAGCAAAGACCAGTTAGGGGCAGAAATTTTTTTGACCTTGGCTTACACAAGTCCATAGGACCATGAGACTGGTATCTCATGTGTAAGTCTAGTGAATAAAAATGCCAGCAGAAATATTCCAAACCATGAACCACTCCAGTTAATACCAAAGAATGGTTAGAACCTGTCTTTTGAGGGCAAACAGTGATGGAAAGTGGACACTTCCCTTAAAGGATCAACTTTAACCCTCAAATTAACCTTAATGAGACCAAACAGTATTTTCTGGGAACCATGAGGACAGCTACAGAATAAAGTTAAGCAGTGTCTCTGCCTTTTACTTCCACCCAAGCCCAGAAGGAAAATGTTTTTCTCTTTTTTAGTAACTCAGTGCAACAAATCTGATATTTAATGAGTAACATTTTGATTTCCAAGTGAATTTCCGAAGACTATGTGGAATTTGTAGTGCCTTAATTTCAGATACTTGAAGTCAGCAACCACCTTAAAAAAAAAAAAAAATTTGTTCTTTGCAGAAACACTGCTCACAATATTTAATGATACCTTACTGATACCTTAGGAATACAACACTATTACACAAAAATCTAATTTAAGAATTCTGCATTAAGACCTCTTAGTGAGCCTAGGCATAACTGAGGGTCCAAAAGCATGCTTCCAATGAGCTCCTCTATCACAACTGCCAAGATGAGCAAAAAAAATTCATGATGAAACTCTTCCCAAGAGTTTCCAAGAGCATTCCACAACATAGGTAATAAAATTCTTTTTTTTTAAATTAGTTCCTTCAATTTGATCAACATTTCCTTATTTGGAAGGGACTTGGAATATTTACATGGGGTTCAACAGATATAGAAATGTTTTCTTTGACATATTTCAATATTCACAATGCTTCAAACAAAAAATAGCAAAAAAACATCTGGGGAAAAACTGAAAAACAATAGTCAAGATTTTTCAACTGTATTGCACTTTTTGTTTTAAAAATTAGTAAACAAGTTTAAGAACTTTCTCTGTACTATCCCTACTATAAAAGACTTTTTAATTCATTGGTGAAAAAGAAAACTGTCAAGATCCAATTACTTTGTTGTGAACTCTACATGACAAACTGTTCTTGGTGTTTCTCTTGATCAATATTCTGTCATTATTCATGTCAGAAAACTTTTCAGACACCTCAGTTTAAATGAAGATTCAGAATAAAGAGAAGAAAAAGGTGTTTATACAGCTGGCCAGTCACTAAGGCTGCGGGCTGTGTGCTCATTAGCTTCAAAGCAGCTGAGATTTGTTACAATCAAGTCCTGCACCACAATAACTGACTACTTAGAATAAAACTGGCCGAAATTCATTTTCACACCAATGTGTGCTCATTGACTGTGCTTTTGTATCCATTTACATTTGAATACCTGTTCTGATGACTAAGCAAAGTCTTATAGAAGCTGTCTTATTAAATAAAAGCAGTTCTAGCAATTCTAATTAAGAGCATTTGTTATTCTACAGAGAGGCAATTTACAGTAGAGGCCATAAAACAAATCATGATAAAAGCCAGGATAATGTTCCTCTAGCAGCCCAACTTGATAGCCATCATACATACAAGTTAATATTTACACTCCTTCTCCAGCAGGAATAGCCATACTCCTGCTTCAGCTGTTTTCATGCACGGAAAAAAGCCAAAGGTCAGGTACTAAAAATGGCCAATCCAGGCGCAGAATTTTCTTGGTTCAACTCTTGCTACAATACCTGTACTGCTGCCTACAAAATAAAGTGTAGAGCAGTTAAGCGAAGTTAAACGTCCATACTTGAGCACTAAAATTACAAATTTGAGGGTTTGCTTGCAAAATTGGTCTACACAATGCTTAAGACAATTCTTAGATGGCTAGCACCTTTTGCTGACCATTTCTCCTCTGAATTTAAATTAACATAGTATAGTAAATAAAACCAGGTATCCCTAACTGTGACTTAAAATATTCTGAATCAATAAATGGTGAATAAAAAATAACCTTGCAATTGAATATGAATCGTATTATTCCTAAATTAGTAATGCATCCATCAAAATACATGTCTACCTCACAGTTACACATAAATGTACCTTTTCCACCAAATTCCTGATTTGGTCATATGTTCTACTCATTTGACTACAATCCAAGCATTTTATACAAGTGGAAGTATAAAAGTAGCTTAGAAAATCTAAGGGATAATAAGCAGATCAATTCCAAGATTTCTCCTAATCTGGGCTAGACCAGAAAATGAACAATGAGATTTTAAAATACAAAAGTAATACTGCTGCTAGAAAACAAAATAGGTGACCTATTTTTGATAAAAATAATTTAGAGTTCTTAAGCAATTAGTAAATGTAATAACACTTCAAGAGCAAAGAGTCATCTGTAACAAAGTAACATTTGAAAACTGCATCTAAAGCAACTCCCTTTACATAATTAATACAGGCCTGCTTCCTAGATTAGTACATCCACAAGGGAAGTTTTCTTTATCTGGAGCTCTGATTACAAGATTGCAGAAAAGCTAACGAGTTCCCAGGGCATGTGACTTTGGCATTCATTGTCTTCATCTTCTAATCCTCCACAAGGCAAACTTCTACAGAGTAACTACTGAAGGAGAAATGCAAAGTAATTCAGACCAGAATACATTTAAACTGTCTTTGATTTACCATGTCACTAGATAAAGCAATTTTAATTATAAATCCCCGAGAGTCTTTTAAAAATACCTAGATGATGCTCCTGCAATTCCTTAGCTATTCATTTCAAAATATATAGGAAAAATAAGCTCAAAATGTCCCAAAATGTGGCTTTTCAAGTGCATTTAGAAATCAGAAAAGGATTCTGTCCCATAACAAGAAACATGCACGTCTCATGCATAATCTTTTCTCTAGGTTAGCAACATATCCTCTCTCTCTCTTAGATTAACTATTATTAATAGTTGGCACTTGTATCACAGTTTCCTAATCAGAAGCTTAGTAATGCCTTAAAGCCTATAAGGGCCTACATGGAATTATTGTTTCATATTTTAAGATATGAAAGTGTTTTCTCCCATAACCATGTGTTGGGACCAGAACTTGGAGATTCTCATTTTCAGGCACGAACACAACCAAGAGACTCATGTTTCTTATTCTCCCAGTACATGTTAAAAGATTCCATTCCAAAATACTACATAATTAAAAGTTATTGCAGAAGGAATGACAGCTTTATACATTTTTTTGACCCGTGCTACTACATATTTCCATTGACCAAAACCTGAAAGTCTTCCTGGAAAATCGGATCTTTGCCAATGAGCCAGATCAGTTTGGATTCATGTGCAAAATATTCTTTCAAATTTACAGTAGTCTGTGATTAAACCAGGATTATATAATTGCATTCCTGGTGACTGACTTGCAAAACCATAAACAAAATCCAAAACAACAGCAACACCACCACAACAAACAAAAAACCCAGTTAAAACAGTACATTCCATTGATGGCCATCTAAACTGCTGCAACAGCTACTGTCTTTGAACTGCTCAAACTTCCCTAAGAAATGCTTATCTGCTGTGTAGAAATGCAATCACTTCCTTACTACTACTTTTTTTTTTAATCACGGGCTTTTTTTTTTTTAAGTTCTTCCTAATTCTTTCTTCTTTGGACCTCTATATCAGACACAGCATTAACTAGGCTGATAGATCTGGACAAAATAGAAAATAGAAAAGGATCACTTGTTTTTCAAGTCGCAATGATGAGTCTGATTTGGGCTTTTTGAATTCATAGCTTTATGTAAGAAAATAATGTCAGAAGATTTGGGAAAATATAAAGTTGTAACATTTTCATATACACGTTCAGTGTCTTATAGAAGGGAACTCCAGTACTGCGGGGGTTTGTGATCTTACATGAGGTGTAATTCACCTCCTTAAAAAGTCAGCCTAAAAGGTTAAAGAAAAAAAAATTAAAATTCCAGAAAAAAAGTGTTCTGCCAGTGAATCACCACGCCAGACTGCTGCAACACCCTTTCCACTCTAACCAACTTTACTTTTAGTGTGATTTCTGTAATCGTACAGAACTTCATAGGTGGAGTCTGTATCAAGTACTCAAAGCCACCATGTCCCAGCTCCTGAGAAGGTAACAGCATGTGAGAATGCACAAACCATAATAATTTTAACATTAATATCTTCGTACACAGTCAGCAAAAATTGTATGGATCACATTACTTGAACACAAGTTATTCAAGATGATTCATTCCTTCTTCTGATACAGAAATTCCAATAGCAGACTTCTAAATATAGGCACCCAGTAGTTTCCAAGTCATTTTGGAATGTACTTAAAATTGAACTTGAGCTACTGGCATCAACAGGCCTAGCATATTTATTTGGCAATAATCACAGTATTAGTTATAATCCATGTTTATTGATCTGTACCTTTATTCCAGTTGAACAAAACAATTACTTGGTTTGTTTTTCATTAAAAATGTAAATGGGTATTTAGAAAACCCTTAAGGATAATGCTTCTGATTCATAGCATTCTTGAAAAATATGAAATATTAACCTATTTGGTTATACTAAAAAAAAATGGTATCTCACAATTCTTCAGCAATATAAAGCAGGTTCAATGAGTGTACTGACAAACTTTCCACCAGTCTTAAAACATTTCAGTATTTTTACCCCCAGTTACTGCAATAGCATGGAAATCTTCTATGGAGGTAAATTATACCCCAGGTAAGGCCATAGAAGACAAATTAGGGAACTGTGTTTATAAACATTACATACTCTATTTTTATTCAAACTGTGAAATTTTTCCAGTTTTAGATTTTCAGTACTCATTCAATCTGCAGTCATGCACACCACACACATGTGCGTACACACACAGATTTCCTCTTTCTTCCTGCAAATTTTCAGATTTTCCACATTTTTGTGCTCTTGATTAATCTGGTGCAGTAAGAAGGGCTTTTATTAGTGATCAATTTTGCCATTATTCTTGCTAGAGAAAAGACACTGCTTTTGAGAATGGACTTAGGAAGCAGACTCTTCCCAAGCTTATATTCTTCTTTTACTCTCTCTAACACTGAAACAAGACTGAGTTCAGGCAAGAGCCACTCCTAGCCAAGGAGTGGCTGGATAAGGAACAGGGCTAAATAATCTACTTGCTTGAAGAAAGAAATCCTGTAACCTCATTCCTTTTGTGAGAATTTTCATACAGTGCAGCCTGTACACTGTGTGTGTACAACACATTTCACAAGGGGAAAACCACAGTATTTGATCCTGCAAATAATCACGAGGGCAGTCAACAGATGAGAGGAAAACACTTATTTTGTCTTGGGTGTAGCTCTCCTGCTCCGTGTGTACATCCAAGCCTCTGACCACACTAAGAAAGTAAACAGAACGTGATAAATGAAACAACTGCACATAAGAACCCTGTTTTATTTCTCATCTTAATTTCTTGTATTCTGACTTTTGTTAGATACCTGAAAATTAATCCTGTGTGAGCAGCAAACACTAAAATCGCTGTTTTCTTCATTTTATGTGTATTTTAGTTTCTTTAGAAGATGAAGACTCTGATAAGCACATTAAACAACTATGCCTGTTCACAATTTTAATTTAGAAAACTATTGCAGCAACATTGGGAAGCTATAGAGTTATTCAAGAATAACACTGCTGCTTTGAAATTAACTCTACATTCAAGTAAGGAATCTGAGAACATCTAACATACAATTGTTCTATTAATCTCTGGATTTCTCTGAAGAAAATCAAGGTTATTGACTTAAAACTATCAGGACAGATACCTGCACAACGTGTTAGCCATCAACTATGCAAAGATCTCCTGGGTACTCTAAAACCTATATTGAAACTGAGAACAGGTAAGCCGAACATGTCAGATTTCACTGTATCAGCAGTTTGTTCCCAGTTAATATTTAAATAGTTAACTAGGAAGTTTTAATCATTGCATTTGCACCACTGTGGTAGAAAATATTTCCCTCAGAGGGCCCTAACAGCATGCACTAGGCCATGAAGATGTGCCTGCAAATCTGAGGAAACACAACAATAGATAAAGAGCAAGAAATAGGATGACCTTCTGCAAGCTACACTTGCTGAGGGTCATTCTCTAATCAGCCTCCACATGTAGACACTCCTGCATCACCACAGCACCAGTGTGTCAGTATAAAGCACTGCTCCTTTTTTCCTCCCTGTAGTTAACTGTCCCCAAAGCCACTGACCCAAAACCACGTCCAATGTTATCACCAGCCAAGTCCCACAGCACACCTGGGAGCAACAGTTAGGACCTTACTGGATTGGTTCTAAACTTTGCTTTGCAGTTCACATACTGAACTGCACTGCATTTCTAATGCATAACTGTCAGGAGAAAGAGAATTTGTGTAACAAACATGTTAGAATGTTGTACATTTGTAAAACAAATAATTACTGCAAGTGTTTGTAAGCATGTGCTCCTCAAAGCATGCACACCCCTCACCAGTCCCAAATGGTTTCTGATAAGTGAGAGTTTCGGGAAAGCATCTGCTGCCAAAGTAACTTACACAGTTCCTCATAACCACCTCTCTTTGGAGGAACATCTTGGAAGCTGTACAGGTTTGCAACCACAAAAAGATTTTAAATTACACTTATGATCCATTCTCATATACCAATTTCTCAGGATTACTTTGACTTCTGTGTCACATCACTAAGGTAATTACAGCCCTTTAACACAGTATTGCAAATGACAGGGCACAGGCTCTGTACTCAGTGTGCTGGGTCTGGACCAAGATTTGTCTCTATCACCTGATGCTTTCATTTCACTTGGTTTAGCTGTAACAACAATTCTTTCTAACAGCAGGGAGCCATGCCTGGTTTGCAGTGGGAAAAGTCAATTTGAGGGTAATGGAGGGCAAAGAACATAACTTACGTCAAAATACAGTGTACATGGGGTGTGCTTTACACAACTTGCAGACCACTGAAGAAAGAGCAAGATCTAAAAGTAGAAGCAAACTTGTAAAAATTATCCCCAAGCAGATCCTAGAATGAGAAATAAGCTATCAAAGAGCCCTTGGGCCACACATGCAACACCATGTAAGCCTGAGCTCTGCAGTCCCAGGGGAGAGCTGCCCCTGCCTTGCAGTCTCAACAGCATAAACACACAGGCAAGTGCCCAAAGCCTGACGTCCCCAGTACCTCAGTATCCACGCTTCAAATGTAACAAAATATTTACCTAGCACAGAGGGACATGAAGAGCAATCAATAAGATCCAATTATATAACGTATTTAAAAGATCCCTGGTAACACATTCCAACTCTGCTCGCCTTGCTTACACATCTGGGACTGAGCCCGTGTTGTGTGGGCACACACCTCCATTCTCCAGGCAGTGCTGCAGCACACCAGCAAAACCTGCAGCTCTCCAGGGAGGGGAAGGGGTTGCTGTGGCCAGATCAGCTTGCAGGACCACAAATAAAATTTTGGTAGCGTTTCAGAGAGGCTGTGCTTTGCTACCTAATGAAGAGCACTCATGGGAAGTTTAAAAAGAAACTGTGCTTAAGATGCATTACTGATCAGAGAGTACCAAACTGGAGCTGCTTTTGATTACCAAATCCACTCTAACAAGAAATGTTACTGCTACTACACCATTTAGAAGCAAGATCTGACAAGAAACAGATTATTACACAATAACTTAAGGTCATATGTGCCTCCTGTAATTACAAATTAGCATTTTAATTAAACACAAAACTCGTGTCCTATTTTTTTCCTAAACCTGTTTAATTAAATACACCATGACAATGAAAAAGCTCTTTTGGTTTACTATTAAATCACTTAGAATTTTGTTAGACTGAAGCAGAGACTAGTGACAATTTCACATTCGGAAGGAGAATTTAGTTTCTTATGCTTTTCATAAAAGATACAAAGCACTTTCATTGCTGATACAGTATTACTAGCAATGCTTTCACCGGTACAGGAACATCTTTTAGGTTTCCTTTCCTCCAAAAGCATCAGCAAAACAAGACCAGCAAAGCACATTTTTGCTGTGTGATTTGCTTTGGCCACAGCTTTGCTGCATCAGCAAAATGTCCCTAAAACAATACAGTAACAGCAACTGTTGATCACATCCCCTTTCTGCTGCACACGAGGCTGTACTCAGACTGCACACATTATACCTCAGCCTCCTGTCAATCCTTAGTAGCTCCCTCTGATGCCAGCTAAGCCCTCCCAACTGCTCCTCTGCAATACCCAACGCTGTCACCTTTGTGATATAATCTTTGTGAGCACAGATCTCTGTTCCCAAGACCCAAGCTTCAGAAGACACACTGCAAAGATGAGAAAGCTATCCTGATGATCAAAGACATCCAGCTCCCCAGAAGTGTGCCTGACAACACCTTTTATAATTTACGATCAGACTGGAATAGTAGGAGCTCTCAGAACTCTGAGAGCGTAGTAAAACCGATGTGCAAATTCACCTCAGGAAACTACAAACAGCAGCTTTTTTATAATCAGACACGTCAGTGATAGTGGTGGCAAACACAGCTCACAAAACAAGTTAGAGACAGAAAAGCTTTCCCCTGCTCTTTGCTAAGTATACAGGAGATCATAATACCATTACTGACCTCAACCTCTGACAATGTCAACAGAGAGCAGATGCTCTATTACTGGCAGAGCACACTGCTCTCTGAGGTAACAGCAGCTTGACACAACATGCTTTAAATGACATCCACACTTGTCACGTGGAAGCATGTAGATTGTTATAGGCATGTCAGCTTACCTTCAAAAATACCAAAATTGAGAAGCTGCTCCTAACTGAAAACTGCACGTGTTTAATAATGCAGAAATAAAATAAAAATGAACTTTTCTAAAGAGTACACTTGAGCTCACTTCATTGTATGTATGCATCAGGAATTTTTCACTACAGGATAAGTTAAATTCAATAATTAAATCATCTGTTTCCATTGGGTCTTGGAGGAAAAAAAGAGAAGGCACTATTTTTCAGCTGCTATGTTTGTTTTTTTCCTCCCAAAGCCAGGACTAAATTCAGATATAATTCTAGAACTGCAGAATTATAGTCACAATCAGTATAACTAAAATAAGAACTTGGCAACATGTCTCTTCATGCCTTGTATGGCATTAAAGGTACCATCTGTGCGCTTAACAAATTGATAATAATGTCTCGTTACCAAATGTTGCATGCTCATGTATGTATTAAGGCTTCTACTCTGCAAATGCACTGAAGCATAAAAAGAGACATTAATTCTGAATTACCTGAACTAGTACAATTAACATTCTGGCCATGTGTTAATGTAAGCACCATTTACCCACAAAACAAACGGTCCACAGAGGGCACAACAAAAACAAACAAGAAAACCCAGGTTTCCATTCCCAGAATTTTAGTTCTTTTTCTTCACTCGTTCTGAAATTGCATCACTCCACAACTGAAAGACCAGCATTCACATGCCAATTCAAATTTATTGGAAAACTATAGATTGCAATCCATCATGGGAAATTTCATGCAAGTCCCTTGCTCAAGTATTTCTGCCTGCTTTGGTCCAATCCCTGCCTCTGTGTGATAATAAAGCTCTCACCCTCACTCCCCTCCTGTGCTTCCAACAAAAGGAGGGGTATTCTGGTTGCACAATCCCCCACAGAGGGGAACAGCCATCAAGACTGTTTGTCAAACTTGGAAATGAAACTGTGGGCAAACATCTGGATCCAGCTGTAGAGCAGAAAGGAGACCCCCATTCAGTCTATTCTTAGCTGCTCATCACTGCTTAGTTCAGGAAAAGAAAGTGAGGCTTATTATTAAAACTATTTCAGTGAACTCACTTTGAAACATGAGGGTAGGGAAGAACCACAGTGACAGTTTGGCTAGCAGATATGAGAACAAGCTCTCTCTGGCAGCAAAGAGGAGACAGGAGCTAATGATGAATCTGGTTTCTAATACAATTCAATACATTTTTTAAACTACTTATAACATTTCATATGTGTAATTGAACTTGACTTCAAATTTGAACATCAGTCTTAACAAGTTTCTAAAACCTCTCCACAAGTTCATTCAAAAGACATTTATCCCACCTTTGCCGATGTATTCTACTTTTGAATCCAAAGGTCATGTTAAATTTTAGAAGTGTTTGGATTTAAGAAAAAAAAAATAAGGCCTTCCATAGGACAGGTCTTCTGAATATGCAATCATAAATGCTTTATGTAACACTTGTATTTATAATATTCATGATGCAAGTAAGTCCTAACCTTTTCAACAATTTGAATGTTTTGGAAATGCTTAGATTTTTCCAAAATGTAATAGCTTTTTTTTTCTTTCTGTGTTTTCCTCCTCAGCCCCAGAAAAACAATTGAATCAAGATATAGTCATTTAGCTTGCCAAAGCCAAAACTGGAAGCCAGGAATTGAATAACTAGTCCACACTGCTAATCAAAATCCTGTTCCATCCTGTTCCACTTCCCTGGTTTCTCAGCTATGAAATTCCTCAGATTGAATTCCTGAATCATCCATGTATGGAAACTTTATTGGTATATAATATCCATTTACTCTCCTGACAGGTAACCCCCCTTCTTTGTTGTTAAAGTAACTTCACATCAACCAATGAATTCAGAAGACTGCCTGTCACCATAAATTCTTAATAGCTCAAATGTGATATTTATACAGAGTAACCCAATTCTATGCTGGCACATCTGGACCTTTTAAATCAAATTACAATGGTTAATAAAGTCAACACCAACAAAGATTTAGTTCAGACAAGAGGAAAATGTTTTTGTATGTGGACACCTCGGGAATAAATTCCTAGTTTATACAACTACAAATGGAATCAATCCAGGTCTTAACTTCAAAAGAAACAATCTCTTGTCATCTCAAAGTCACAAAGTTTATATAAGAACATAGTTACTTCCCACTATACGCCATGTTCCCGATTAATAGTTAAATACCATCAATATTAAGATCTCTGCTGTGCCTTTCAACACTACTCATTAAAAACATTTTCATTTCAACAGCATCATGAACTGGGACATTGCCCAGGAACTGAAAAAAATATCCAAGTTTATTAAATACTTGACTTTCAAACCCAAGAATATTAAACATAATTCTCACCAAGTATCCAGGCACAAATTTAGCTTTAGTACGGATGTTAGGTTGGAAGAAATACATTCAGTTTGCTCTGAATTCATTCACAAATAACTGTGTCAGCCTCACCTCTATCACCCCTAAATTCCTCATCATCCATTTATAGGCTCTCACCTCTGTTCTGCAAAGAAACCTAATGTAAATCATTTTTTAATCATTTTTAACAGCCTTGAGACTCTGCACATCAGATTCCCTGGCTGTACGGGCAGTAGAGTTCTCCTGTTGGTCCTTCTTACTCCCAACCTCCACTTTGTCAGAAGTGTCACTCTCCAAAGACACAAGAGGGTTCCCATCTTACATCTTTGTTGTATTAGCAAGAGAACTGCTTTTTCAGCCGAACACTCATTACTAGTTTCAAATTCTAGGAGAGGAATAGCCTAATGTATTTAAATATCACCAACCAGGAAGAAATCAAATATCAGACAATAGTTAAGAAATGCCAGTGAGTAAAACAAAAACTGGGACCCCCCAACTCACATGCACACAAATCCACCTCACGTGGCACAGCTCAACACCTCAAATCTACAACTACATGATCCTGAAATCCTAAGAGTCCAAAAGCAAATTCAACAGTATAATCAGAAAGCACCTACACCTCGAGCCTGGCAACATTCTCAATAAAAGACAGATAAAATGGTACAACACCATTCCTGTGCACTGTCTCCGCTGTCAATCAAGCATCCACATTTCAATATCTATCTCCACCCCTTACCCTAACTGCAGGTTGAGGTATTGAAACCCACCAAAAACTTGCACATCACTGACACTTCAACTGTTGAAAGGTGGTGAACCATATCCTTACCACAGCTGGATATCTGAAATCAGCTTGCAAATTGAAAACTGTAGCACTAAGACAGAAATGAGTATTTCAAACATGCATTTACTGGTGACTTTTTTACTCCTCAATCATATAATTAACTTAAGAATGGACAACATAAAAGCATTTGCTCTGTGAACTTCCAGCCTTGAGCTCCCTTTTGCAAATTGCTAAACCTTGTGTTGAATTAAATGTATTATTGCCCTAATTTGCTGTAAGTAGTCATTGTTTAAAATATGAAAAGTAAATTAGTATATCACAACACATTTTTGCCTAAAAATGTTCCATAAAGCAACTGAAGTAGCAAGCAAGCTCTGTGACACTAAAGATTAAAGGTGGTATTAAGAATCTAATTTTAGAAAAAGACCCAAAGAGAGAATCACAGAATACTCATAAGTATCTTGACTGTGTATAACCTGGCCTTTAATGGATTTTGACACCACAAAACAGACATCTGGCTATAGGAACCTGATATTTCTTTACAAGCCATCCAGAAAATCTTCATATGGGCCAAAGCTCTGACCCAAACTACCATCTTGAAAATGTTCTGGTCCAAAGAAAAAAGCTTCTAGGCTATAATGTCAGATAAATGAATTCTATATTCACCATGGAGTTTAGTGATTATGACCTTGATACTAATTCCACGCAAGCATCCAGTAAGGGCTTGGCTATTTCCTTTCCCCTCTGCACCCCAGACAAAACTGGATTCATGCACAGAGTTTGAGTCCAAGCTCACTGTGCAAAATAAGGGATAAAGTGACATTATGGTAGCTGAGAATAATGCTAAAAAACTGCTGCCTTATTCTTCCGGGGCAGTCAGCAGACTCGCAACAGATAACTAATGCTAATGACTAAATCTTCTACACTTTTATGGAAGGACAGGCAACAAACAGGACTTTTCCTCAGCATGAAAGATCCATCTCTTTAATGACTTTTGAAGTATTCATCAGCAATGAAAGCAACCCAGAGTGTGCCTCTCCCAGCTGTTGTCTCCATCTGAAGATAAAAAAGAGAGGTACAGCTGACTGATGAGCTAAATGAAAACACTCTTCTCACAAGTACACAAACTATTACAGACATCAGCCTTCAGCACAAAATAACTTTTTACTTCAAAAAAAGAGGGCAAGTTGCACTATATAAAAATTATGACATCACATTCAAAAGTTGCACTAACTGCATTTTGTAGGCTGACAGAAAACATAAAAGCACAGAAGAGAAATATAAAAGTGCCATCAAACATACTAATTTATAAAACTGAAAAATGGTGTATGACTTCCAGAAAGTATTTCCTCATTTTCCAGAACTGTAGAATGGTTTGGGTTGGAAGGAGCCTTTAAGACCATCTAGTTCCAACCTGTCTGCCATAGTTTCCCTGTTTCTGGTCAAGAAGAGATCCCATCACTAACAGTCCATCCTGCTGTAAAGGTTACATTGGCTATTTTTCAAAATGTTTATCTCAGCAAGCACCATCACCATTGTAGGCTGCCAGCACAAATGCAGCAAGTGCCTAGAGTTCCCTTAGGCCTCATTTAACTGAGCCCAATCTTCTCATCCCCACAACAGGAGGACAGGATATGGTGCTGAAGGAGAACACCACACTATCAGGCTCCCAGCTTCCTCACCCGTCTCCAGGTGGAAGCCTGTGACTCGTGTAGGACAGAAAAGCCATGACCAGCTGCTCCCAGCCTGCCCCATGGGGAGGTTATCGTGGAGGCTTTCCTAGAGAGACCCCCCCCCCAACACAGCAACTGAAACATGTAGGCATCCTGCATGGAAATGTCCTTTTAAACTGTGTCATGCCAATATTATTTTACCGAAGTCCTGCATCCTCACAGTGTGGGCACAGCAAAGATCCAGTGAGCTCGCTGAATCCTGTCCGGCCTCCTAAGAGATGCACATTTAGAAACTAGTAAATTTATACACAAAGCCACAAAGCTTAGCTGAGATAATCTGCGACAGATACTCCTCACTGAGCCTGCTGACCTTAGACAAGCAATGGAGCTGCTCGTGAGATGGCTCCTTACTTAGGAACCTGCACCACTTGGAGACAGAGTCTCCTTTGGGAACTCAGAAGTCCTTATCAGTGATTCAAAAGCATCTAATGGAAAAAGAAATTCCTGTAACATAGTTTCATCCTTACTGTACTGAGTACTATACACTTCAGCAGCAGCAGCTAAAGAGAGCTCATTCCAAGGAAGTAGAATAATCTCCCACTTAAAATTTGAGTTACATTAAACAATTAAGGCAAGGGAAAGAAAGCATGGAGGTGTGCACCAACTGCCAAAAAAAAATCCCACGGTTTTAGCTCCTAGAGTTTGGAAGACTTTGAAGTTGACAATTTTACAGAGGCATGCTCTCACATGACTGTATCTCTTGCTTGTTATCCAGATTCCCTGCTTTATTATAGCTCAAAATTATTCTCAAACAGTTAACTGAAAGGTTCTGCATAACAGAGAAATCTCAGAAAAAAATAAATACGCAGTCCACCCTTCTTAGTATCTAGGAGAGCTGAAGGCTAACATAAGTGCTGAACTAGCCAGGAGAAGAAGAGTTTGAGTGGAATCATTTGCATTCACCAAGAGGGCAATGCCTCTTCATATCTGGCTGGACATTCATTTATTAAAACCAATGCATCACTGAAGACAGACAACATTCGGCCCAAAGAAGGCCCTGATAATGAAGGTTGCTCCCCAGAAGAATTTCCATTCCTCCTTACTGAAGTACCTCTAGTAGCAAATATAGCATCATAATAATAAAAATATGCCTGAACATGATCCCAAACCCCTTCTGATGAATAATTATAAAGATTCCATCAATGCACACCTCATAAAGAGACTTTAGTCAATCCCATTGGAAAACAGAAAAGTGATGTTATTGTCATCATCATCTCCTACAGGACTGGGGAAAAAACAGCTTCATGAATCAGGGTTGAGGTACTGTCTCTTTCCTGCCTTCAAGACTTCCACAAAGATTTTTATTTTTAGGATATGAAAAGCAAGCATAGATTTCCAAACAAAACAAGCAAACACATTTTGGCGCTACGCAATTCCAGCTGAACTTGTTTTCCGCTGTTTAGGTACAATGTCTTATTTTCTCCTAGATGATTCCGTGCTTACTTGATTGACTAATTCACCATTCATCAGGTAACGAAGACCGTGACAGTTGATTTTGTTGCTGCTGCCTATTGTTGACCAATTTCAGTCCAACTGTGTTTTCCTCCTACTTCAGCTGGAATCAGCAGCTTCTTTCACCATCTTTCAACACTAAGAATGTGTTATTAATTTTTTGTATACACGTGTTAACTTAGTAATCTGGTAATAGAAAATTATTTTCAAGAAAACTATAAATCAGTAAATTAAGATACAAAATTAGATTAAAATCTTGGGACAAGAAAATAAAGCAAGAGATACCTCTTGTGTCCACCACACATTTTGATTTGAGAAAATTGTTTGGATATTCTATAGTTGACTTCATCACTACTGGCTGCCTTCTTCACAAAAAACACCAGAGAATGTGAATAAGTTTATGGTGGCGTGATACAGAACATGTTTCTATTTACTAACACAAACTAGAAAGATATTTATAAAACTGTGATACACTTTAATGAGACATACTGCATGCAACAGTATTCTTAGGAACAGAGTTCTGAGCCAGCATCATATGCAGGCAATATGTAATGTGTTATCATTACCAATAATGTACAGAAATTATATTTAAATATCTGGAGATAAGCTGATTTACCTAAAATCATTACTAGAATCTCTCCGAGGCCTACTGGTTTTAACTTCTACCAAAGAAATGACTCAGAAGTGCTACAGTAAAATGTTTCAATTAAAATGAGAAACTCGTATCAGTGTGACATCCAGAAGGCACAGCTGACACAGTCTTAAATGACGTTGTAAATTCCACCTGCATATTCTGTTTACTTGTGGCACAAAAGCAGAAATATTATTATCACAGCTGCCACACTTTCTCAAAATGCACCTCTCTTACCAACCCTTCCATTACACAAGAAATACCACTGCAATTCACAATCTCAGCAACACATAACATGAAATGTTGGGGAGTAGTTGTAGTAACCAAAAAGTAACTCTTAAACTGGAGGGGTAGCTGAGGTGGGGAAATGAGGTTCATATAGAGATCAACTTTGTTGTCAGATTCTGTTTAACATCCAACAAAGAAAACTTTGACTACTTTGAACTTCAAAGTTTATTTGCCAAAATAAGCATTACAATAAACAGACAAAACACTACTGAATAGAGTTCTTAAAAGGCATCTGCTAACAGAAAATATTCCATCCAAAATAGTATCTGTTCCTGAATAAATAGTATCTATTCAGTACACACACATGAGACTGGAAATGCTTCACAGGCAGGAAAAAAGCCCAATAACATTCTGGTAACTCAGATCACTACTTGGTAAATACTGGGTCAGACTCAATCTGATATAATAACTCCATTGTGACACCATGACAGCACCTCAGATCATCTTTCCAAGGAACCAAAATGTCATCGTGTCATGATGCATTCTGATTCAAAACATTTTTTCTGAACAATACCTTTGCAGTAATCACTGCATTCTTAAGTTTTACTTCCTGATAGAAAAGAAAAAAAAACCAACTGTAGTGACATAAAAGGATAAAATAGCTTGTTAAAGGAGAAATGAAAAGAGTAACAAAAAAATTGCTGGTAAGTTGGAGACTGATCCACATCAGAAGGTTTTTTTATGAGCAAGATGTTAGAATATCTGTCTCTGCTCAAGCATCTTTAGAATTAAAATGATAAAAATTAAGCACAATAACCAGATTATGGTGTGAATTATTAAGTGTGGTGTGAACTGTGTCATCTAAAACCACTGAACACAAAGGCCTCACCTCTGGCTCAAACTTCTTGAGCTGAGGATTACTGGATCCAGTACTGGGCATTTATTTTGGTCCCTAAACATCTTCTAATGGCCAGAGCTAGAGCCAGGATTGAGGGGTTGATCCTATGGGATCAGTACAGCTGCCATAATTCGCTGTTCCTACACTAAGGAAAATCTTGATACAACAAGAGTTGCTTCTGGCACGCCCAAGTTAATTTTGGGGCACAGATAATTCTTGACATTTAGCTTCCAAATAATTGCAGTGCTTAAGTTATTGATAAAAATAACCTTCTAGATCTTTTCAGAGGTGTGAATGCTTTTCAAATTTACATAAAACCATACATGCCAACTAGAAATCTACAGCTCAGAATGAACACATTGCTCTATTTTAGGCATATATACACACACACAGAGTATTGTAAAACAGAAAAAACCTGAGTGCTTTGCTTGTCCCCTTTGGAAGATCTGTGTCTGCCCAAGCTGAAAAGGTCTCCAACCACTATGCACAATTAGGACAGCAGAATACAGGCCAGATTTAGCCCTCCAAACAAAGAGTTTCTAAGCATGTCTTTGATTTTTATTTTTTTCTTGCAATTTATCCAACAACGAAGGTCACTGCAAACCAGAGCACACATTTTACTGCTTGTTACAGCTTGTACAAAACCACAGCTAGCAACTCTAAGCTAAAATATGTGCTATTTTTCTTAACTCACGCAGAGCATGCTTGTATAGATATAGCACCAAATTATCAAGTAATCATCTCCCATGTTAGTGGAAAATAGAGCAGCATCCAACTATTACTGAAGTTGTGGGAAACCATTCACCAATTTTAACGTCTTTCCAAGTGTTATTATTTTCGTCATTGAAATATCACTGCTTATAAAAATCTTTTAGCATGGGAAGAAAAACTGTATTAGGAAAAGCTTTAGAATAAAATGTGCCAGAATCCAACTATTTTGGTAGAGTGAAGATACACGCAACACATGGCTAACTTACAAAGGAGGGAATCAATTCTCATAAGTGTTTATCAACCTAACAACTACTGACAGAGTAAATTCATGATGAAGTCATGACATTTATAAAAAAAAATTAATCCACTCTGATTTTTGCCTCTGATCTTTCAACAAACTTGCTGTGACATGTACTTATTTACAGGTTTCAAAGACGAGTGAATTCTTCAATCATTTTCTGGGAACCACAGCCTTTTTTATTCAGCCTTTAGCCTTAGGAAAGAGGTAAGTAGATGCAAGAAAAGGTATCCATAATAGAGTTAATACTACATACGACAACATACTAACTTAGATAAGCTGCTTCTGATTTGAAAACAGGTACAGCAGTTGAATTACTAAACTAGGTACTCAGGAAGGCAGGTTCTATATATGATATCCACACTCTAGGCTTGGCTAAAAAAAAACCTACAATCCCTTGAGACTCTACATCCTACTCAGAGTTATAACAATTCTAACATTTAATTAATTACAAGCTGAAAGCTGAAAACTTCTCTGCTCCACAGGAGTCAAGTATTTTCATGTGATCATAAGACCACAGCAGTTTATCACTCATTAGCTAAGTCATTATATTTTTAGTGTTCGTGGTTAACACCTCTTATCTGCAAGTAAAATGAATTCATTTAAAATATGAGCAGCCATGAAAAAGTGGCATTAAGATGATTCACCCTGCAATTGGGGTTGTCTCAGAGCACCATCTAGTCATTTCTAATCAAGTCAATACATGAAGAGAAATAAATATAAATCAGTCTTTGCGTAAGGACACACAATTTTAAGATAAAAAATTCGGGTTTGTCTCCTAGATAGAATGATAATGATAAGCCCTTTTAACTTCTCTTTTTAAATCAAGATGAAGGTCTATAGTTACCCCTTTTTAATTTTTAGAGAAATGAGTATTCCACAACAAACTTAAATTTGTATAGTAACATTCAAATCCAAGGATTCAACTTCAAGGATTTTCTTTCATTCCAGTAGGACTTCAATATGCACTGTTCATGAGTGGAGTCACAGCAAGTAAAAGCAAGGCAGCGTTTGCAGTTTTGCAAGTCTTTTCTAAAACACAAAGTCAGAGCTTGGTAGGAAACATCCTGAACTGTCTCTGCGAACAGTAAACCCATGTAACTCACAGACTTTTTTACCCATGGTTACTTCTCTGAAGTTTTAGAGAAGAAAGGATGGGAAAAACTGTGCTCTTATACCCTAAGATTTCCCTCTCTTCTCTTCACGCTCTGTGAGTGGGTTCCAAAGTGTGCAGCACAGGAACAGCCAACGTTCCAGGATCCCCCTGCTTCAGCCTGCTCAGAGCTGACCCTGTGCTGGAGTGTCTGGCACTCTGCTGCCTGTCAGCTGAGGAAATGCCTCCTTCAGACAGATGTGAGCCCACGTATCTGCCCTTGTCCAAGAAACTGAAGTATCTCTATTATTAGTGACCTCTCTAATAGTTTAGCAAGGAGCAGGCGTCAGCATTCTACTCTGTAATTACACAGGCTATAAGTGTGCACACAATGACTGTGGAGAGACACCCAAATCCTTTAAGTTCATTGATAGCTGATGAGGTTACCTTTCAGTTCATATCATTCAAGATCTAGTTCTCAGAAGAACAGATAAGCTTCCCACTATTTATCAAGGTTAAAAAGTACCTTATTATGTGACAACATCAACTTAGAGCCTCCACTACCAGCTTTCTTCCTGTGAAAAATGAGAAAAATGTGGAAAAAGAAAATGAATAAACAACTAAGTGGAAAACAGCCTGAGTACCTGGACCACTAGCACCTTAATTTGTCCTTCACACTTGCCAGGAACTTACTCTGAGATTACTGGCTAATAATAGGACAGGCCATATATCTCAAACACAAACTCCTCAAAATTCCATACAGGAAACAAGAGTCTGATACAAAATAGTTTTGTGGGATAAAACGAACACACTCACTGGCATTTTAATAATTTCAAGATTTAAATAAGACTTCTGTGGGTTTACACTTTTTCTTCCACATTCTGCAAAAATGTGGTTTACACAGCTGGTTGAAAAATTTCATAATCTCTTCTAGAGACTGAATCCTCTTCACATGACAAATATCCATCTCACAAAAAAAAAAATCTGAACTCAAAAGATCCCAAATCCAAAGACTGAATTACCTACATGTAAACTTTGTTCTTTACTAGAGGTGAAATTTTTGACTAAGAATTTTAGAAGTTTTGTACTTCTGTAAAAGCAGATTCAGTGCCATTTCAGTATTTCATGGTTGTGAAATACAACAGTGAAGTATTTCAGGGTTTTAGTAGTATCTTACAAAGTCATATATCAAAGAATATAACATTACTATTTATTCTCCATCCATGGAGGTGTTCAAGGACATGTTGGATGGGGCTTTGAGCAACCTGATCTTCTGCAAGGGGCCTTGGGACTAGACCATCTTTAAGGTCCCTTCCAACCTAAGCCAAGATTGTGATTCTATCTTTTTATTGCTAAGTAATGGAATGTGGAATTTAAACTAACATTTCTGAAGACAGAATCTTGCAATTCAAGAACACCTTCAGTGGTACCATTCCCACCAGTTGGGCAGCTCCCATTATTTGTGAACGCTCAAAACACCACCCTTTCTTTTGCCATGTGCAATTTCTGTTGCCTGCCTTGGTTTCATTCACAGATCACCTGTTCAAGGAATCACTGAACTTCCCAGCCAAATATTGAGGGGTGCTTTTGCCACTAATATAACAAATAGAAGCTTAACATTAGCATTTCCAGATACACATGAAACACCGTATGGAAGCTTACTGTATCTTCTGAGACATCTAACATTAACTCCCCCAAATTTCCTGTCCTACTGCTGTTTACCTAAATGTCACTGCTTTTGCTGTATCACTATGGGAACAGAGGCTGTTCCTTCTGTTCCTATATTGCCACTACCAATCACTTTTCCTTCGCCAAAATTTGCTGCCAAAACACTCTACATACTCAAATTTAAAATATAGCATCTAACAACAAAGTTCTCCAGAAAGCATCCACCAGAACATCAGCCAAACCATTTCCAGATAAAGACAAAGTAGCTGTTTTAAGAATATTCCCTAGGTATCATTCCACTGTCTTTACAAACCCTAGTCACCATATCTGGATGCTTCACAGCCTTAAACTTCATTTTCCTTTTGACAGCCTTTTAAAGCAGAAAGCTATTTTATAGGCAGGAAACTAAAATTATAAAAAGATAAATATCCTGTCCAAGAATACCAAGAAGTTCAGGGTAAACTAAAACATTCAATGCTCATCCCCGAAGGCCTTGGCTAAAGTCTTACCTGTGTTCTCTTACCTTTTCCCCTACAGCACTAAACTATTTGACTTTGTTAGCCCACATAGTTCAGTGCTTGTTTTAAAGAAAACAACCAGTTCTGTAAGCATGAAAATTAATAAAGGCTCATCCCTTCAGCCTGCCATTGCTTGAGTTTTGGGATGACAAGTGGCCTGAAGGTGGGGGAAAGAGGGAACACAAAGTTCCTCTCTTCCTGTTCTCAAAAATCATGCAAAAATAAGTTGGAAATGTTTGTTTCTGCTTTATTTGGCTGAAATCAGATGCTCTCAGAAGCTGAAGCTAAATCAGCAGCCCATGCATTTTTCATCCACACTGATACACGCTCTCAGCCATGCAGTGCTTGGGGAAAACAGGGATGTGGGAAGCGGTCAATAGACTGTTACTACAGGACACACAGTCCTTTACAGAAGTCAGAAGTCTAACCCATGCTGACAGGCCAGGTCTGTGCATGCTCAGTCTACCTGGGCTCAATCTGCATTAACTCCGGGTGTTAGGATTGCAAAGCCTCCAGCGAGTTTCCGAGTTCAGGGTAAGGTCTTCTTATGGCATTAGGAATGCAGAAGGCACATGTGCCCGGCTTAGGGTGAGCTTGTACCAGCACCCCCGTGACCACACAAACACACAACTGTAGCACTGGCCAGCAAAACATGGTCTTTGCCAAAAACATGTTTTAGTGACTTTCACTTAAATGAGGTGGTTTCATTTTATTTAAGAAAAAATGTAAAACATTTTAAGTACCATTCAGCTTGGTACTAGAATGGAGAAAAGCTTTCTGGTCTTCACTGTGCCTTGAGAATTAGAGCAGCTGAGGCACAGCTCCTCAGCAGGAGGCAGAGCCAGTCACAGACTTCATATCTGGAACTATTCATCTCTAGCTTTCAATCAAAGCACAAACTAGAAATTGTCATTTAATACCATGAGACTTGTAGGTACAGTTCAGTTAAACATTGTTCCTTTTTATCATTGAATTTTTCATTTCATTTTTCTGAAGTCATGTTAAGGGACCTTATTTTAACAAACATACAAGAGGCACAATTTGGTAGGTTGCTTTCTTTCAGATTTTTCCTTTGCTATAGGAAGAAAAATGATGGAATAAAAAGTTACTTGAACTCAGAACTACTAAGTCTTCTTGTGATAAAGATAAGCATATAATTACTTAAATATCACTGCATGATGAATAACTGGTTTGTGCCACACATCATTGGTACGTGTTTTAAGGGATTCTGGATGAATACATGAAAAAAATAAGTAATGGCATCATAATAAATCCAACAGAGTGAAAACTGCACTAACAAAATGTCTGATAAACATAATACAGCTTTGGGGTATTTGCTACTCTGTTCCTTGGAAGGAGTGCATTTGTCTGATTAGCTGAGCCGCAGAAAATGCCATCTTGCTGGAGGCTGCTGCACTCTGCAGCCACCGTCAGCAACCCAGAAAAGTATAATTATCAAACTACTGAACCTTATTAACAAACACTTCTCATGCTCATATTCTTACATTGTAAAGCGATTTCCTTTGTGCTGAACAAATGTAAGCAGCTCTGTAGGCTCCTTTGCGCCACTGGATCTCCCACAACATTTTACCGAAATGCTGCCTGGTAGTTCAGCACAACATACATAAGCTGTCAGGTGTGATTAAATTCAACATATCACCTGGTTTGTATCACATGGGAAGAGGACAAGTAAAAACACTGGGCAAATGAATCTTTGGGCTGAACTATTTCCCTCAAACTAATATTTGAGGTATTATTAGAAAATTTACAACAAAAATAAATCTGAAGACTAAATTCTGAGCTTCTGCAGGTTCTTTGTCTACTGTGATCCCTTCGCCTTTACCAACCAACACAGACCATGGTTTGTATTTTGTGATTTGCCACACTAACAAATAACAAGATTCAGATGCTTAATAATGGCATCACCCAAAGGTATAATTCTACAAGATTGCAAACTGGTAACAGCTCTCTACCCCCTTGAATAAAGATCACTGTGGAAAAAAAAAAAAATCAGCAACAGACTTAGACACTGCCCAAACTTCTAGCCATGCATCTAAACCAAAAATGTACTGGAATAATACCTTTTAATATTAAAGAAAAGGGGGAAAAGTCTTGATTCATAACTAAATAAACCCATGCAAATCAATCTGCCTATCATTTCAAAGTTTAATCAGTCCCCACAAACATTGAAAAGTCAAATTATTTATCATGGTCAGCTGTGCTGACTTCATTGAAAATCATTGAATTATGAGCATACATCTCAAAACTTTATTTAAAGTTGGTTTCAAATGCTGAAGGCAAGCACCTACATTTCTGAGAAATACCACAGTTTAATCGAGCCTTTCTTCAAAAAATAAAAAAATGGAACTCTAAAAGCCCTTTTCTTCATAAAAATAACCATGAAAAAAATTGCCAACAATTGTAAGCAGCCAGTTGGTTTTACCAAGTGACTTTTATACAAGCAGATATTACACTCATGGTCTCAATCTCTTCTGAGGCAGGCAGTGGGGGGGAAATACAATGATATTCAATTTGCAATTCATTAAATGAAAACGTTATCACAAATGATTACACAATGACCAAAAAAAAAGACATCACTTCCAGCCTAACTAATATTCTCCCACTATCTCTATGTATTCATTTAACCTTTCTCCATGGCCCTATTCTTCCAGATGGCTCTGCAAAAGAAAGGTTTTGGTGCATGAAGAAGGATAAACAAATCAGTTCTTGCAAAATGAATGGTAAACCAAATCACACATTCAATTAACCATGACTGAAAACAGTTTGTCATTAAAGCTCACCAGATTAGAAACTGCATTTCAGTTGATTTAACAGCTACATGAGTCTTTTGAAGTACTCAGGGACCAGCTTTCTAAAAGCACACAGAACTACTACAGTTCTATTCAAAGTAAGCAAGCCAGCCTTGACCAGCACTTTCAAAAGCCATGGATCCCAGCTCTGTGGTGTTTCAACACACAGCATTCACACACAAACCATGTTAAAAACAAACAGTTCTCAAAGCCTAATATACATCTGATGTGAACATTTTTTAAAAGAAACACCCATGCCCTGCATAACCTAGAGTTTTAAAACAGGTTCTACAGAGAAAATCCAAGTAATACTCATGGCAATCTGTGTTTGGTGTGGCATTGATACATTGATACAAAGCTTCTCAATTCTGTGTTCATTTTTTGAGTAAAACTTTCAGAAAGGATTTTCAGGGTTTCCTGTAGCATAGCAGCTATTGTCAAGGAATAAAACCATACCTAGTATTTTATTAGATTTACATACTCAGTATTGGAGTAAATGAGTAATTCACATGCTTTACATAAAGTCAGTAAACTAGGTTTATCACCAAGATTTTTCATGGGTTTTTCAGAGCATGTCAAAATCAACTTCTACTCTATTCCACAAGTTTGCATAAAAAGTACAAACTTCTCCCACTCATCTTAAATGCTCAATTTGTATTTCAATTACAGCTATTTGAATACCAAATCTAACTACTTTCTCCACTGACCACTCAACTGATACAGTAACTAATATGATTCTTCTGTGTTTTTGAATGAACAGATTTACTTTTATTACAACCAGTCTATGCTTAAACATTTCACAGGCATATCTTCATCAGGCAGGCAGTAAGGGAAAAGAAGAGTGGGGAATCACTGCTCTCCACAGCATAAAGAAACCCAGAAAAAGAAAGGCCTTCTCCACCAGTGCAGCACTACTCTGTTTGGAGACTGACTTTAGGCTATAATAGAAAAAGAACTCTTTTTGGTGTATGCTCTCTCTCTCCCCAGGCAGTTTGCCAGTAGTGCACTACCAGCAAATCTCTTTAAGGAGAGACAAGCCCTTAGTAGGAATTCCCCCCAGGAACAAGCTTGCAACTTTGAATGTGGAAAAAACATTTCCCTTTAAATGGGAATGATTAAGTACATGTTTTTTTGTAAGGTCTTCTGGTCTGGACAACTGAGAAGCTCTCTCTTGCATTAAAAAAAAAAAAAAAAAAAAAGTTCTGTAGTGTCATTAACTGACATCTGTAACACCAAACTGCAGATCTTCACATACCCTTGTACTCCAAACAGACATTTTAGAATACAGCTACTTCAGCATGGATTAGGTTGTACTGGGACACAAAACAAAGAGGAACAAAGACTTGACTTCGACAAATCCAGACAACCTTTCTACCAGTTGGAAACTGCCAGTCATCCTGGTCATATCTTTCCCTTGGGAATGTCCCTCTTCCTAAACCAGAGTGTGAAATAAAATTTCTGTTTCATTCATAGCTAGAGATGGACTTGACACATGCAATTACATTCACCAGAAAAATTCAAGAGCTGTTTCATATCACTGGGGCAGTGCAGCACAGACAGGCCCAGGAATTTACTGCAGGTTAAAGTGGGACTAAAACACTAACAACTCCAAATTTTCATCCGTTTTGCAGAGGTGTGCGTTAAAACACAAAGGAAAAAAAAAAGCTTTCTAAATTCAAAATCTGCACTGAAAAATCAAAGTAATCCATAATAATTAGCTAATCCATATTACTGAAGTTTTGAGCTGACAGTAATATTAAACAAAAAATTTAAACTGAAATAGGAAGAGAGGGCTGAGTACTACATTACAATATTTTTTAATAATCCCCTTGCAGAAATGTCATCTATTAAGAAATTTTTGCAAATGTGCAAGGGTTACTTACTGGTGCATTCTGTCTCACCTAATAACCATCAAATAACATTATTATTAATTTTCAGAAAGATAAGGCATGTTGTTCTTGTCCTTAAATAGTTATTTCATGGCTTTTTGAATGAGAAAATACATGTCGGGGTATCAATGTGAAACACTGAACAACATGAAAAATAGCAAAAAAATTATCAAAACATCCCTCAGAGCATTTGCATATACACAAAAAACTGATCCAAGTCTCCTCATTTTAAGCCTGTGTGGGGATTTTTTTTTCAAAATTGAACTACTGACTTTCTCAAGGCCCCTCCTGACTGTTCATACCCAGACATGTAAGTACCTTTCGCTGACTTGAATCAATGTACAATGTAAAATTCCTGTGGTATATCAGTTACAATTAGATCCTATATTTTTAAATCTTTTTCAGCTTAAACTTAATGATGTTTTCTCTTACAACAAATTAATCTGGTATCTTTAGTATGGGTAGCTTGGCTAAGTACACACAAGTCATTATAAGGTCTCCACCATGTTTTCCCAAGCAAAGTGAAGTATTTTCAGTAGAGTTCAAATTATCTTGCATCTTTCCTGAAAAGTTTACTTGGGTGACTTTTATGCCAGCTAGCAGTGACATTAGGAGAGAGCATTAGCTAAGAATCCAAAGATAGAAAAATATCAGAAACACAGTATCAAAAAGTTATTTAGATTGGAAGATTTTCTAAGTGAGTGGAAAGAGAGCCAGGCCTTAAAGATCCTTGAGCTGAAAAAAGTAAACAAAGCAAAGACAGTAGATAAACATAGAAATCCTTCTAAGATACGACATTGAACTCTTAGCAATTAAACAAAAATCTTTAGAATTATTTACTAAATGTGGTTAAAATTTATAGAATTCTAAAACAGTATATTCAGATAACCTATGTATGAGGATAACTGGGTGCAAGGTAAAAACCAACAACCTTTTCAATGGATGGATTAATTAGTCATGTGGCGTTAGAACTGAATGAGTCATCGAGTTGCTAATGAGATAAGGGCAGGAAGCCTGACGCCTCTAAGTCAAGAGTTCAACCGGTTCTTCTCAGAGTACTCTCCTGCTGTGCCCTAGATTGAAGGCACAACACTGGCTTTCCTCCTGCTGAAGGGACTCAAAGAGTCACGTAAAGCTACTTACAGAGGAAGTCTTAGCCTGAAAGTAGGACACAAACATTACCTTTCTGTAGCAGTGTCCCCCACTACGGCTCTCCCAGTCCCAGCCGCCTGGGATAAAGAAGAGGCATCCAGGACCATCAGCAGCTGACCTGCTCTGCAAGCACTGGCTGGAGAGACAACCTCTAGCACAGAGCTTCACTCTGAGAGGGTTCCCCACTGACAGTGGTACTCAAACAAGGCTGAAGAATCCTGTTATCAAGGGCACAGAGACTTTAATTAACATTATGGGCCCTCTGTGCACTAGAGGCAAGCTCTTTACTCATGGGACTTTGCCAATTTGCTGTAATTTATACAGCTGGGTCTCCCACCCCCTGACTCTGCTGTCAATCTCTTCTCCACTAGACGAGAGTCACTGCTGCAAACCTTGGGGGTCTAGTCACAAGAGAGGCAGTGCAACCAAGGACTCAACTCAAACTTCAGGGGTGTCATTTTCATCAGCTCTGGATGGATGGATGCCTTCTTATTGTTCATATTTACTTACTAAAAAGAAGGAAAGAAAAAGAATAAGCAACAATGTCTTGACCTCGGCCAAAATCCAGACTTGTATTGTGCTGGTCTGCCTGCACGTGATAAAGAAAGAAACCCAGTGCAACTCAGGGCAATGGGAAAGGCAGCAGGAGGGAAAGCACAAAACAGAACAAAACAGGGACAGCAGGATGACACCAGGAACACAAATTGAGGTGGGAGAACGAGATAGAGAAAAGCATGCTGCACAAGAGGACAAACAGATGAGAAAACACAGAGGGAAGCCAGAGGGTAGAGGCAAAAGATAACAAGAAAGAAATGAGTGGGAAGTTAAAGACGAAAGACATGGAGGGAAATAACATATCAGAGATGAGGGGGAAAAAAGGAAAAGACAGAAACAGAAGAAAGATATATACAGGAAGCCCTTTCTGCTAGAAACTGCTTCTTATCAAGCTCAGACAAGAAACACTTCCAAAAAGGAGAGCTCAATCAAGCATGGAAAGTTCAGATCACCTGAAACTTCTGAAGGCAGATGAAAGAATCTACCTTAAAATATGAAGCAGTGAGCTAATCAGGATTTCATCCCAAAGTACCTTGCCTCTGCTCTGGTCTAACAGAAAACTTCAGTTCAATAGTAGTTTCACCCATCTACTTGGAGCCCACTTGTGTCAGTACATTCAGTGATTACAGACTAATTCATTAATGAAGTAGAATTCAGGATTAAGTTCAGTAACTGGTTTTAAAGTTCATCACTCTGTACTGCAGTCTACGCAATACACACAGCCATGAGAGAGCTACTCCAGTCAAAATAGGAAAAGATCTCTTCCTCCTGCCTCTCCTGGCACACATCAAAGACACATCAAGGTGTTTTAGACAAAGGATTAGACAAAATTCCCCATTGAACACAGGGCTGTAACACTTGGCAAGCGGTCAAGCACAGTCCAGTCTGAATTTGATTCTGCGCTTGTGCTTTGTTTTGTATCGCTCACTATTGACATCTCTTTCCTGAGAGAGGATAAGTGTGACCATGCATCCACTGAGCAAGAGGGTAACTGTAGTGCACCCTTGATCCCAGAGACTGGCAAAAAGGCAAAACACAAACCAGAGCTTGTGTATTCAGAAGACAAAAAGGCATAAAAAAAACTAATAATGAAAGGGACTCCTACCCTACAACATCATTGCTTATTATTGCCATTGGCTAAATTCAGTCACCAATAATGAAAAAACCTTTTCTTGCTTCCCGAAACTATCCTAAATATGACATAGCATGCTGCTGGCTCTATCACAAAAACTTCAGTAATCACACATTGCAAATCAAAGTCAAGTGACCAACAGAGAAACACACAGTTTAACCATCCTTATGCTCCACTTGCATTGTCAGTTTTCTATGAATTGTCTACAATTCCAAAAGGAAGGTTGTGGAACCCTCTCACAAACCTCTATCTTAAGATAATTAGGATTAAAGATAGACTCATTTCCAAGAATAAATGATACCCAAGACACAGCCTATTTTTTAAAAACACAGAAGTATGCCTACATTTGATTTACTATTTCTCTTAAGATGCATATACCTGTTTCTTAAAATGTTTGTTATATTTTTAGTTATTTGGTTATAAAATTTCTTTTGCCATTACTACTGCAACATATAACTGACTTGGTGTTGGTTGGGCACCACATGTGGAAACATTAACGAAAAAGGAAGAACAGGGCTCACTCACAACCAGAAGTGGGGTGGTTGACACATGGTCAGTGTTGCACTGGCTCAGTCACAGGCCACGACAGACTCAGAAACTCTCTCAGGTTTCTCTTACAAATCTTGGAAACTCCATCATACAGACTCTGCCTTCTAACATCCCACCACAGAGAGGAGTGAATACCTGCTCTGCACACACATCCTTGCATTGAGGGTGCCACTGCAAATTTCCCAAGTCATAAAGGATGAACACGTGGACTGCTCAAATTCTCACATAGGCACCTTCTCATGAGCCCAACCAAAACAGAAAACTTCACATTTCTAGTTCCCACGTACCAGTATTCCACTGGTTTTTGCTCTCATACCCTTGCTTCCTCGTTCCGAGGCTGATTACAGATTATCTCTATTTTGTATTCACAGAAAAACCCCACATGTATAAATACTTCATTTTTCTGTTTACAAATTTTATAAAAAAGAGCCAGTTCAGCTAGCTGAAGGAAAGCAATTCATCTATTCAATTCAATGAATCTATATTGAAAGAACCAATAGAAAAGAACTAGATGTAATATCCATACGCAAACTAAAATTTATGAAGCTGAGCTTGAATTAAAGCCAGAGTGGGGTAGTCTCCTAGCAAAATCAGGGTGTAGGGCTCAGGTCAGGCATCCATGTCTACATGCAGGGAGCTAAAATCCTACCAAACCTCTAAGGTTCAAGGATGAATTAATATTTGGTCTGTTCACAAACCAGACAAAAGATCTGAACACTATTAAGAGAATAATCCCTTCTCCCACTGTAAGACACAGCCCCCTCTCAAACACTTACTGACACACACACACCTCAGGCAGCAGGAAACACAGGATCCAGCAGGTTCCCAAGCAAGCCTGAAGATTTCTAACTCAGGTCTTCTGCAACATTCCCTCACAGTACACTTGAATCCACACTAACAGAGGAAAATTGTCATTGAAATACCAGAGGAGAGACACGAACCCAGACCACTGGTTGATGTATTTCATGATGGAGAACCTCAGTCATAAGAAAAGCCAATACTGCTCCTTCCAGAACTATTTATTTTATTAGATTGAACACACAGGATGTGTCTGCTCCCTCATTGAGTTTAAATGTCCCAGCAGCTGAAAGTACATTGTCAGTATAAATCCTGTTCTTTGAGCAAATTTAGTGGAATGACTCAACTTCAGGATAAACAGGATACAAATTTAATGAGAATTTGAGATAATTTAGATGGTCAAGTAAACTTTATATACATAGAACTGGGGGGGTTCAAGAACCCTTCTACTTGAAATACATAAGGATTAAGAACTTCTTACTGAAAGGCAAAAAAACCCCACATACATTATTATTCCTTAGACTAACCTGGCCACATTAGATAAAAACAGAAAAATCATGAGGGATGAAAATGTCCATTGTCTTTCTAAATACTAGCACATTGTAGAATTGAAATTGGGTCAGAAACACCAGAAAATAGCCTAACAAAACCAATGCTAGTATCATTTTTCAAAATTATTAGCCTCTGACACAAGTAACTACTTTACCCTTTTCATGTAATGCTTTCTGAAATTAGTTATTAGCGGATCTCAGGGTGGATTGACAGCTATGGAGATTTGTGCCCTGAATTTCTCAGGGGAAAAAAAAGAAAATCTGTTGGTTGGCTGCATACACAGCTGCATAACTCATTCTTTACATTAACCTGAATTATTCTGTCTTTCATCAGCAATTTTTATTGTCCATATTTGCTTAATCTCGATTAAAAAGAATAAAAAATGGGTCATCTGCACAAAGTAATTTCTTTTAGAAAAATAAGCATATACACATCACAAATCATACAAATGTTCATAAAATAGAAGACCTCATATCAACCCTAATTTTCCAGGTAAATGAATCCAAAATTACCTACTTATTGGTATCCAGTTCTTTATTTCATTAACTTCCTCTCCCACCCAAAGAGTCACATGCAGATTTTGAGTCCACAAGACCACTCAACTCCACTATTTCAAGATGGAGGTTAATATAAACAACAAAATCATTGCAATGTAATTCAATATTACCCTTGAGTGATAGCCTTTGTCAGTTTTAGAAAATTAGAAAAAAAATTAGGCTCCATTTTATCTTTTCAAGCACAACCCTAGTATACTATTTTCAATCAGAGAAATACATTGTTACACACCAGTTACTGCAGTACCATCCCTTTTTTGAAAGATCATTTATACCAGCAGGGACTGCTTTGAAAATTCACATTGATGTTCCTATCACTTTAAAATGTATTAATGCAAAATTTCCCACCATCCTCTCATTAAAAATTAAAATATCCAGTAAAATAAACAGCCAAATATATCGTCAAAAACTGCAAACAGAGTAGACAAGTACACTAGGAAAGGCAGTAAACCCTCAAGTCAGAAACAAGTGTCAGAAACAGTAATAGCTAGTAAATATATGTAATCAATATAAGCAATAGAAACACAAATTAAAGTTTTTATGTCACAAAAATATATAGACACACACAGCATAATATTAATGCACATTTCTCTCCAAAGAATTTTACTGATGAAAACCCTCACTTTGAACACATGACAAGCACTTACTACTGGGGGAAAAAAAGACCTCAAAGCAATTCCATATATATTTTGTAGTATCACTATAAACCATTTTCTTTTACTGAAATTACCTATATTTAGTGCAGTCTCAAGTACTAGCAGTTAATCATGTTAAAAGCATAGCAAACAAACAAAATAAAAATTCCAGAGTACTTACCAAATTATGATTAGTTGAATTAGAATCATCTTCTGGGAATGGGATGTAAACAGCTAAGGCCACACAATTGGCAAAAATAGACAGTAGTATAAATATGTCAAATGGTCTGGAAAATCTTGTTAAGGAACTCATGACTTATGAGTATCTACAAACTTTTAAGTTTAGTTCTCCTTTCAGCATCAACAATGGTAAAACAAGTTTTACTTTAAGACAATCTTTTGACTGATAACTCTGACAAACACTCCATCACCTTTAGTTATAGCAAACTATATATACCATATTATTTTCCATCACAATGATCCTTCAACGTCCTCTTCCTTTTGAAAAGAGTGAAAACTATTACTCATGCTGTCACAGAGCACTTTATATTAAATCCCAAAGATGAATATAATTATCCACTCTTAAATCAACATGTGGGTCATCATAATGGGCAAGGAATAATCATGGAGCTATTCTGTCCTCACATACTTATGTAGGTCTCATTAATATACATTTGTCCAAAGGAGGAAAATCATCTGAAATATAGTTCATAGTAGGATACGAGAAAGATTCCCAAAAAAACCACAATTATTCTCTTCTAGGAGAGCTAGAAAGCTGTACAATTGATGTAGACAAATTCTGAGCCCTTCCATGTCTCTGACAGTTGCATTCCTGAATCCTGGCTTTGGCCAGGACAGATGAAAGTTTAGGTGAGTTGAGCAGAAAATAGAATATCATGGCTAGCTTGGCAGCCACACAACGAGAGGCTACAGACTTTCACACTGACAACAGCGTGGACCGCAGCTCTGCTTTTTATACTAGAGCTGGATGACAGCAGTGGAAACCTGGAGATACCGTCTGTCGTCCAGAAAAAAAATTTCTTCTTTTTCTTAAAATTCATGCATATGAAGCTCATCCTTCAGTTTATCATTGATTTTCCTTTCTCCCAAGGTATTTTACTATTCTTAATGACTAGAAACATGGAGGTACCCAGATCAACCTATCTTTGGAAATTTGGAAAAGAAGTACTTTGGACCTCGGCTATGATTTTTGGCATCCTTTCCTGTATTTGATGCACAACGTCTGGATATGTTTTCATAAGAGTCCCAAAGAAGACTGGGGTAAGAGCACTAAATGTATTCAAAAGCATATTTTTGCCAGTTTGAAAGGTTGCCTGGGAGAAAAAAGGGAGGGGGGAAGAAGTCCTACAAAGCCCATATGTCCTACAAGATGCATTAAATTTTGTTTGGTGGCCTATTAAAAGTTTGTCACCTTGAGGGCCATGTTTATGTCTACAAAGCAGATCAACATCAACAGTTGCTATATTGTGTACAAAATGAAGTTACAACAGCATTTTCCAGGCTGGAGTGAGCAACCGATATCATCACAAGACTGACAACCTTGTTTTATGATGTGGTGCTACTGGGACAAATTCTCGCTGAGTTATTCCACTCTAGATCCACAGTAATTTCATTTACCTGACCTTAGCCAAGGAGAGGCCAATTTACTGAAATTAGTTGGACTTCTACCAGTTTAAATGAAAGAAGCAGCCATTTCACTATCTTTAATGTGCAATTGAATTTTGTACAAAGAACTGAGAAACACCAACCCTATAAATGAGTAACGGCTCTTATTGCCAGGTTGGCTGTTCTGTTTATAGTAACAAATTGAGTTTTACTTCAGTAATCTACTGTCTTGAACAGCTGTTTCCCATTACAGGGATGTTGCCATGGCTAATAGGCTAACATTTTTCTCCTCGTGCCTCAGCAAAACTATTTTCTATTTCAAACCTTTTCCTGGTAATTAAATAACACACCAAACCAACATGCTATCAGTTCTGCCAGAGAAATTGCCCTATTTCCACATCACAACCAGTGAACTAAAGAAAAAGACATCCTGCCCATCACACAGGTCATCATGAACACAAGCCAGCATCTCTGACCTCCCATCTAGATGTACATGTTTCCAAATACGTTTGGTGGTAGACATAAGTTGTACAAACTCAGAAGATTAATATATTTCAGACACTTGTGTGTACTTAGAACATTTCCTTGGCTTAAGTAAAAAGTCTTCTCTGCTTTTAGTACCGGGAAAAAACCAATCTTTTTGAAAAGATTTCTACATCTGACTCATTTGCCCTAATGGCAATACACCAAACTGCAATATAGAAGATGCAGGTTTGACATCTTTGGTCATCTCCCTAACACCAGATGGCTAAATGCATTCCTACCCATTCTTCCTCATTTGGAAAGGTAAAAAATGCAACGCAGAGATTTCCTGGAATATAACGTAAGCTTGAAAATGTTCCCCCAACTTCTCCCAGAAAAAAGGAACAACTACGAGCTCTTCTCTGGCTTTGAGCTACCTACTTCAGTAAATGATATTCTGTGTCAATATGACACAAGAAGCCATCTTTAACAGCAGCTGAACCCAGATTGACTACCATTGACATTAACGACAGTTACCCACATATACAAGCGAAGTAACATAAGTTGTGATGCTCTAAGAGATCCCATAGAACAATCCGCTTGACACAATCAGAAAATGTAAGAAAACCATTTAAAAAGCAAACTTCAACAAAGGATACTTCCATTCTACTAGACTAATGCAGGCTCTTCGTATTGGATTGTTGAGGGATAAACAGAAAAGGGCACGGGGTGGCCGACTATTGGATGTATTACCCTGTTTTTTGCTCTTGGCATATTGCTGGCGTTTTCTTTGGGACAGAGATCCTACAGGCTGGGCTGTGGTGGTACTCATATTTTGGGCAGCCTTTGCTTGTCTAGCAGCATCGATTGCAGCTTGCCAAGATAGAACAGTTTGCTTGGATGGTGCTGAACTGTTTGACTGAATAGCTGGTCCGTCACCAGGGAGAGGAATCCTGGTGCTACTTGCATAGTTCACCTCTGTGGGACAAAAGGAAAAAAAGTATTTGGTTATAATTTTTTCACACCAAAATGGGTCCTAATCCAAAAAGATTGTTTTAAGACCTCAGGGTAGTGTGATGCTTCCATTACATACCCAGATATATATGCACATACACTTGTGCTGTGGTATATGCAATTGAACAGCAGAAAAAATGCCCAGAAATCAGTTTTATAACTTGAAGATTGATTTAAGCATTGAGACACAAACACTTCTCACTTTGATTCTTCCACTTAGAATGTCTTTTTCTAACTGGATGGAAGCCTTCCTGTCCTCGTGTTTACCCTTTAAAACATACCTACCCCTTAAGATCAAGTTTGCTGCAGCACCTTAGCATTTACTACTCTCTCAATTTATTTTGGTCAAAAGAGTAGTTTAAAATTATTACGCATTGTTCAATTAAGAATAAGCAGCAAGGTAGAGGGGGAAGTCCTGTAAGCAAGTTAAATCTTGCCCTGCTTTGCATTCTCAAAGAAAAATGCGTGGATGCCTCCCACAAGCGAAGATCCAATACTGTCTGCGATAAACACTTTCATAAAGCTCTGCTGTCTTTCGCACTAGAAATCACAACCATGAACCCATTGTAAAAGGATAAGCTTTGGTTCTGTAAAAGGATGGTGTTCGGTTTTGCTTCTTCGTGAGAATTTAAAAAATAAACTGCACCTTCCAAATAATAATCGAGTCCTCTTTATGCAGATGACAGCAAAGAGGCAAAACACCACCTCCTCGCAAGGATCCTTCCTCGCGAGCTCTTTGACTAGCGCAACAGTCTACTCCTACATGCACCTGTAGGAAGGAGAGGCTCCTGAGTGCGATTCAAAACTTGATGCCTGGGTGGGGAAAAAAATGGAGGAACGGCACAATATACGTGCTGGGAATTCGGGCTGGCAAGAGAGATGACTGTGAAACGGATCTACCCAGGCAAGGGAGGAAAAATTGTTGCCCGTCAAGCCGCGGAGAAGCAGGGAAAGCACAGCCCTCCTGCTCCAGACGGGGGGCACACACCACGGGAGCGCCGCGAACGCGCGTGGACGCGGACGAGGCCGGCGCCGGCCCCCGCTCCGGGGGCGCGGGAGCCCTAAGATGGCTCCCCGGGATGGCGGCGGGGAGTGGGGGGGTCACGGCGGAGCCCCTACGGAGCTGTCGCGGGGAGCGGCACCGGCGCGGCGAGCGCTGGCCAGCGGCGGCGCATCAACAGCTGGGTGACACGGGGGGCAGAGCCGCCGCGGGGGCAAAGGTGGCACATCTACCTCCAACATTTTCCCAAAGCATCCCTGCTTCCCCTCCCGCCCCTTCTTCACCCCCCCAGATATAAAAGCAATGGCACAGCCATCTCCCCCGCCTTCCGCCTGCCCTTCGGGATGCCATGAAACGTGGCTCGGCGCAAATAAACCACCCACCTACCCATCTATCTATATATCCATCGTCTTTTTAAATGGATGCTTGAAAGGGAAACAAAGCCCGGGTGACTGCGTTCCTCGGGGGCAACACAAACTTGCTGCTGATTGAGGAGGGAGGAATCATTTATAAACAACAGCGGGGGATGTGGTAGCGCCGGAGCCCGTCGGCGGAGCGGATTAGCACCGCGGAGCCCCGCGTCTCACCCCCGTGCGCCCCGCCGGGCAGGGGCCGAGCGCATCGCACCCGCCGCCCTGCCCTCGGCCCCCGCCGTCCTCCCGCCCGGCGCGGGGCAGCCCCCGGGAGCCGCAGCCCCGGGCAGGTCCATCCCCAGTTACACATGAATGAGGCAAACGCAGCCCCAGCCGTGTCCTCCCGCAGCTGATATTAATGGCCCCAGGACCAGAGACAGACGCGCATAAATCCACTCGCACGTTGGTCACACGCCGAGGGCAGCACCTTGTCCCGCCTTCGCCTCGTCCCCTGCCCTTCCCGGTCTCTCCTCGAACATAGCAGCTCATTCCTTTCCCATCCCAAACCGACCCCCTCCTCAACCCCTTCCCTAATCCCCCCCAATCCCCGACTCCCAAATCCCTCATAAATCCTCCCCCGCCCCCTCCCTCCGCTCAGCCCCAAGCACGCCGCTGCCCTTGGTGGGCGCCCCGGCTCTTACCTTCAGGGTGCTGCTCGGGCTGCTGCTGGTGCTGGTGCATTTTTCTCACTTTCTCCAGCGTGTGAGAGGAAAACGAAAAAACAAAAAAGGGCAGAGACGCCCCCCAACCCCACCCCGAGCCAGGTGCGCGCTGCCCCTGCGCTACCCGCTACCCGACCCCCATGGTAGTGACTAGAGACGTGCGAGGGGCTGCTGCTGCTCCTCCTCCTCCTGCCGCTGCTGCTTCGCCGCTGCCAAATCCCTCAGAGTTTGGGCCAACATGACACTCACATCCGGGTGACACGGGATCTGTCCATCCCTAGCCAACC
>VXAZ01009164.1:601688-642920 GCA_013399875.1 Gymnorhina tibicen
GGCCAACAGGACACTCACGTCCGGGTGACACGGGACCTCTCCATCCCTAGCAACCCGGCTGCTGCCGCCGCCGCCGCCGGCTTCTCGGTCCCCTCCTGCGGCTGCTGCCTGCTCCCCGGTCCCCCTTCTCCTGCCGCCGCCTGCTCCGCCTCGGTCCCCCTCCTCCCGCCGCCGCTGCCGCCGCCCGCTCGCAGTCCCCCTCCTCCCGCCGCCGCGGGCTTTAACTCCCTCGCTGCTGCCACCGCCGTCACCGCCACCGCCACCTGCTGCTGCGGCCGGGCGGGGGCGCGGGGCCGCTCCGATCGCCCGGAGCTCCGGCACCGCAAATAGACCCGCGCCGGCCGCCGCCTTAACCCCGTCGCCGCCGCCCCGCGCCCGCCTCACCCGGTCCCTCCCGAGCCCCCGTCCTTCCCCAGCCCCCGGGGGAAGACAGCGGCAACGCCCGGGGCACCGACCGCGGCGTCAGCGGTTTCAGCGTCTCCCTCTCCCCGCGCTCCGGGCACCGCGTCCCCGCTCCTGGTAGCTCGAGGCTCTCCGGCCGCTCCGTGCCTGCCCGCACCCTGTGCCCTCACACCTCCAGGAAAACCCCCGAGTTATCCCAGCCCCGAGATCTCCGCTGATCTGTTGAAATGCTATCATTCTGACTTCAAGCTAACACTGGGATCTTCAAAGTTTATCCAAGTAAATAAATTGACTTTGAAAAAAAATCATTTTGGCGTTACTGTCCACTGCAGAACCCTCAAACATTCATTTAGGCTTTGTTTCACTGGTGGTGAAGCTACCCCAGAAGTGCCGTGTACTATACACGCGGCTGGAGGGACCAGGAGCTGTTACCATAAAGGAGAAAAGTCGGGACGGCCACCTCCCCTCACGGCAAGGAAGTGTTTCAATCACTACAAAAAGTGATTAATGAAGTCCAGTAAGAATAATAGACATAAATTCCAATTCGAAACAGAACTGATGCTTTAAAATTACATTTGTTTTCGCTGCAATGAACGTTTTCCCACATTTTTAAAGAGTATTTCATTATTTCCTTTGAATAAGCCACAGTCAAATCCGGTGGGTTTGAACCCTTATCTTTGACCAAAAGTGGTATTTTGTTAACAAAAGGTTCCACGAAACTACTTCTACTACACCTTTCCTCTGCCACTTCCCCATTTATGTCCCTACCTGCTCTTTCATCCATTCTTCATCCACAACTATCTCCGTCTAATTAATAATAAATAACATCTACAGACAGTAATTAGAAGAAGAGCAATAAAACCTTAATACTGCTGATATTCTCCAGGGACCAAGCGAAGAATAAATGCCCAGCCTCCAGCTTTATAGAAAGCTCTCCGTTAGGTAGAGCCTATCCTTTTTGACTTCACCTTTGTTAATTAAAGAGTTTAAAAAAAAAAAAAAAATTAACAGCAAGGCTGATTTAGAGAGCAACCTTCCACAGATGCTTCTTGATTCTGAGATGCTTCTCAGGCTCAGCGCTTGCTCTTTTCTAATTTTCTGACCTGACTGGCTCAGCTGCCACAGGTTTGGTTGATTTGGGAAGGCACCACACCCTCTTCACAGGTGTCATTACAGCACAGGTGTTTCCAGTTTAAACAGTCTTAACGTACTTAGGCACTTGCCTTATATGTCCAGAAATTAATTAGGACTTCTGCTCTGAACAGTCAGATATTTAGGTGTCAGAAACGCTTGGCAGATTTTCAAAAGTATCTAAATCAAGATTAGTTGCCTAACAACCACTGCAGGCACTGAAGAAGGCACCTCATGTGCTTAGCAGGAGTTAGTGCCTAACCTAAGTACCTAAGAAGTATCTCGGCAAAGCTGGACTCCTGCATCCAAATAATTATTTTTAGGTGAGGCTTATGAATTTAAGCACTGAGGCACTACCGAGAAATTTATATCTAATAAGGCCTGGATCTAACACAAACAAAAACATCCCCCAAGAAACGGCTGCTTCCCTTGCAAACGTTTTCACAAATTTCCTGATTTTGCCTTCACCATGTCTATTTTCTAACCCCCAGTCTTCATAATGACCACAGCAATATGTACTGGAAGCTACCAAAAACTCAAAACCAAAAAAACCATGAAACAGAGAGAAAAAAATTTCGCAGTTCGTCCAAACTTGTAAGCTTATAGTTGTGCATATTTCAAAAGCTAACTGTTCCTTTATTGCTAGATCAAATTTCATATTATATTTTCAAAATCAAAATTAGAGTTTAAAAGGAAATGACAGTATGTTTAAAGAGTTTTGAGAAAGTTTTAAGGAACACTGATAGTCTTTAGTTACAAAAGTGCTAATTACTGAAGCCATCAATTCTCTGAACAGCTGTTTTCCCTTCTTCTAGAAACTGGTGTCTAGTGGTTTCCCTAAGATTGCTTCACTTTTCTGTCACTTTGATATTGGTTACTCATTCCTGAATGAAATGACCAGCATTCTCCGGATGTTTTAGAATATGTCCCAGCTACTATAACAAGTGATGACATTTTGAATGGAAATAACCATTGTTCAGAGAAGAAAGAAATATGGATGTCCCCATCTATTGTACCTCTGTGCCACACTATATTCAGTGTACTTCATTTATATGTTATAGAATGGTAGAGGAGGGAGTAGATACATTCAATATTATGATACATTTATTGCAGATTTCCAACTAAATTACCATCATTCCCCTCTTGATCCTCAGGGATTTATTCTCTGTAAGAGAAAGAGGATGAAGAAACTGCCTCTTATGGACATCATAGGAACAGAGCCCATTCAGAATTTCGGGGTATTGTGCAGAAGGATAAACCTGCTTAACCAAAACTTCAGCCACTATGAACTCATGGAGTGGAGCACAGCAATACTGTGCAGCAGATCACTGCAAGAAGCAAAAACAAATCCAGTTGCAATGCATGTGGGAGGAATTTACGTAACAAATACGTAATTTTATAAGAAATGGGAAGCTCCAGAAGTAGCCTCGTCCTTAACAAGGCAGGGATTCTCACTCATGCGGGTTAATCCATTATTAATTCTAATAGTCCAGCTGAAGTTATTACTATGCTAATATATATTAAACTATTACTATCCTTATTCATGGGAGGAATATTTTAAGGAAGCACAGCTATGTTGCAAACAAGGACTTGCAGGATTAATTCTTGTCCATGTTATGCATTTCCTTTTCATTTTGCATATATTTTCAGGTGCATTCTCCCTTCTTGCTTAAAGACTTATATTTTCATTCTTCTCCCCTAAAGTATGATATAGCCACAGTTTGAGTTTGAAGATCTAGTTCAAATTTTTATCTAAAAAAGACCATGATGAAATTTAAATATGTCCATATATAGTTTATGTCAGATCAGTGAATATCAGCTTTCTGATGTCACTACAAGTAAGGGTGGCTCTTTAAAGAACTTAAAATAGCACATTGTTATTGTGGACGGAGTTTATATAGACAAATATAAAAAGTACAGACTTCTGAAAACCCATTAACTTGGATCTCCAAAGTAGATAAAAATGTGCATAAATGGATTTTAAAATACATTAATCCACTATAGAACAAAAATGATGAGAGGGAGGCTTAATTGTCCGTGTTATTGACCTTATCCACACTTGAGATTTAATAGGTAAAAGAACTTTCAAGAGGATATAACACTGAATTTTTATATGTCCTCTGCAAGAATAGTCTTTTATGTCTTTGCACCATTGGTTTTTTTACTAATTTGCATGAGCAAAGTATCCTGATACTAAGCATAATTTTGATTTTCTTCTCTCCTATTTAGCACTTGAAAAAAAATTCCATATACAAGAAACCTACCACACTGAGGTCTTGCCATGTAATTGTTTGCATATAAGCTCACCAAAAATACAAATTTTTGAAAGCTGAACACAAATGAAGTGAGTAACACTACTTCAGTCTAGCTGAAGATTTAGGTCTATATTTTGTGCAAAAAATCTCATTGTGAAAACTTGTACAAAGACAGGGAGAGTGAGACGGAGGGAGGGAAGGGAAGGAAGGAGGGAAAGCAGCGAGGTGCACAGACAATCTTCTTTACATTTGTTTGGCTGAGCTGAAGCTTCAAGTGTTTGTCAGATTGCTGTGGATTAAAGAAATGGGTGATGCTCTACAGTATTGCTTACCAACTCAACAAAAGTCCAACTTACTTTTTCCATCCTCTCTGCAGAACTTTATAGAATGGTACTCAGATAGCAAGGAACAACTGCAAACATGACTTTGAATTAAATACTTTCTTTGATATGTCTGCAACTATATTTTTCATTATCTCTATATGCAAGTATAAACAGTGTAATCTGCTCTGAACACAATGAAAATCTGTCAAATTTAAAATCCAGTTGGACTTTTTCAAAACAAATTACTAAGAATATAATGAAATGTGTTTTCCTGACTAATTAGATTCTTTGGCTTTGTGTGGCTTCAATTAGGATGCTATTACTCAGCAACACAGTTTATATTCTTCCAGCAGTTCCCTCTTCTAGCTGCAGTTCTTCACTATTTTCAGTGTTTACCATATCTTTTCACTAACTTGCTTTGACTGAAAACACAGCTAATTAAAAGTTGCTGGATATTCTGTTGTTCTTTATCTCAAAGTTTCATTTCCTAGTAGTCAAAAATCAAGAAAGCATCTTCTCCTTGTTCCTCTCTGATCTACAGTCATGGATTGTCTTCACATTTTTCTCCAGGGATCCCCTGGTATTAATAAATACTTTCCACTCCGTGTGTTATCCACCTTCCAGAGCTCTCGCATGCCTACGCCAGTCCTGCTCCTCTGGGGCCCAAGTGATTTGGCTTTGGTGGGCACCAGACTGGGTTTCCAGCCAGAAATTATTTCCAGCTCTATTACTGTGCTAGCAAGGTGAATTGAAGTGGTGACAGCAGGACTACATCACCTTAAATTTAGAGTATCCATATTTAGGATAGAAAATATTTAAACTGTTGACTGCAGGAACACATTTCAAACTGTCATTTAAGTAGATTCAAAATTTTCTCTCAAGAGTTTCATCTCTATTTTTAGTGCTCGGTAGAATGATGATTTCACAGATGGGCAACATAGCCAGCTACCAAAAAAATTCCACTACACATAATTGTGCTTGAAAATGTCACAGCAAAATGGATGGATGACTCACAGTACCAGCACATGTGCCTCATGCAAACAAATAACTTTTATAAATACAAGCCACACTCCATTTTTTTTTCAGAATGTTCTGCTGGTGGCGTGTGATGGAGTTTCAAAACCCCGCACCGGAGGCTGGAAGACTACTAAAAACTGCACAGACTTTAGACAAGCAAACACATTCGTGTGGGGGCTCTCCCCCGGCGCCTGCAGGAGACAACAGCCAGGCAGCTGCAGCCCTCGGCGGGGCCGTGGGAGGCTCCGGCAGCGGGGGCGGCCGGTCCGACAGCCCCAAGTGGGAATTCCAGCCCCAGGAGCTTCTCCCACCGCTCCCCGCGGAAGCTGCCCCAGCGCTGCCCCAGCGCTGCTGCGGAGTGGAGCCCAGCCCGAAGGAAAACACGCTTTGGGGCAGAGTCCCCGCTCTTCCTACAGAAGCCCTTTGATTTCGCCTATGAAAGCCCAAATGAACCCTTTCAAATGTAAACTTGCTTTGCACTTTTAAACCAACTCTATCTGCTGTGCTATCTGGAAGTCTTTTTGCCAGAACAAGTAAAATTTATCAGCTCTGTATGAAATATTAACAAACTGACGCAGATATTAGAATATGTAAAATTAATGTGTTTTAACATTTAGCAGGAATCAAATTCTCAGGTTACTAATCAAATTCTTCAGTTACTAAACATGACACATTACCTGGTAAAAATGTTTCTCTCTTGGCAGATAGAGGAAACTTGAATTTAGCTAATTTCTCTGTAGAACCTTTCCCAAACAGATTTTAAACATTACTTGGAGAGACATTCCTTGTCATAAGAAGACTACAGCTGCACGGTTGAGCACACCAAGGTCAAGAAATGTCCTACTTCATTCTGGGGCTGTATCATGACACAGTTTCACATGATCCATTCTGCCTTTTGCAGGAATATGCACTACGCCGTGTGTGAGACAGCTGGCACTTACAGCCAGAAATGGAAGGTAAATATTCATATTTATCTTTTTAAACCGTTAATTAATTTATGTATTCAGCAATGGATATGACACAAACTGTATTCCAAACTTATTTTGTTGGAAGGCAATTTTCTACTGCAGCAGAAGCACACAGGATTTGCCCGTATCTGTTTCACAGTGAGCAGGTCAAGAAACAGGCACAAACTAGTTTTAAAGTAGGAATTAACAGCAACTGTAAGAAGAAAGCTTTCTCTCTGTGCTAAGTGGCACCTACTGGGGAAAAATGCAGTCATGCCTCTTTATTGGCATTGGCACCCCACACTGAAATAGGAACCACAGATAATACAGAAGATCACCAGCCCATAGAATGAGGAGAGAGACGCAGTAACTGCATTAGAGAATGGGGGAAACAAATCTAAAATGCTACTGAAGAGGAACACAAGTCTAGATTTCAGATCTAGAGCAAGCATTTAAGGTCATTTTTCTTTAAGATCTGGCATTCTTACAAATAGATCCAACGAGCTGCATTACTCACAGGAGTAAAAGATTGCAGTTCAGTAATTTAGGAAGTGTGCTATAATCTCAATACTAAATGATATGACAATGATTTTTCAAGTGCCTCACCAGGTAGAACAGAGACTGTAACATAGAAGTCCCATCTTTAGCTTTAACATTAACATCTTGAATAAAAGATCAGTCTTTGTTTTTATGAGAGTATCTAAACACATGTACGAGTTATATATTATTCCAAAATTCCTTTCCCTATCTCTCCAAATGCTGTGAGATGTCCAGATTTCTACCCTACCAAGAAGTTTTCTGCCTGGCTTTACGGTGACATTCAGCAAAACACAGGACCATGTTAGGTCAAACCTCTGACAGAGATGGTTTCACTGGAGTTCAAAGAGCTTGAAAGGACAAAAGCATAAATAAGGAAGCAAAGTAAATATCCTTTCATATCATAAGACTTACTGTGTAGCTCTTGACAACACAAAGACCAGCGTAATAGACTAGGGAAACAAATCCCTATAGAAAAGCACTGAGGGATCACGTTAGTAGTAGACAAGGCAACAGAGAAGCTTTCAATCAGTAATACAATAGATGCAAATAACAAAATTCCTTTTGCACACTACGGACTCTCTCTTTATGTGTTTCAGTTAGCAGGTGCAACTGCCAAAAGGGGCTTGTGAAATACACTTTGTTACTTAGAGGGTTTGGGGATTTTTCTGTCATCAGAGACATCACTGCCCAAGCACATCAAATGAGGATGTGCTGTGATGTGTTTAATTCAATGGAAATATTCCAGGTTTGCATCGTATTAATATTTCTAAAACAACCAACAAATTCTGTCACACTTTTGCTTTCTTCTGCATGCCCTTGAAGCTAATTGAAAATCAGTGAGTGCAGCCAAATCTCAATATTTTATAATCACCTGCCTCACACAGTTGGCTTGTTGATGCAGTTCACTTACAGCTTTGAACTTACGTGTAAGGCTCCTTTCAATGACTGTGGAACTGGTGTCTCAAAATAGGGTGCCACTTCCCAGGGAAGGGGGTGTATCCCACTATGGATATCGGCTTGAGACAGCTGACAGACCTGTCAACACACTCTGCAATTTCAAACACAACAGAGCTCTATTATGCATGCAAAATGAAACTTAGGATCAGGTGGATTATGTCTTGGGGCTTTTCCAGTTTGTTGTTGTAGAGAATTCTCCAAGCATTTCTCTGTGCAGGAACCTAGCTAGGAAAACACTGGACACTAATATCTTCAGTCATTTAATATGCATGCTGCCTTTTTTTTTTTCCCCTGGGGTCTTTATTTCCTGTCAAATAAAGGGATTATTCCTGAAAATGACTCTCACTAGATTCAGTAAGATTTTTATCCATCTCTACGTCTGAAAGGTTTGCATCATCAAATAAGAAACTAGAGATTATGGCTATGAAAACATGTGAATAAAAGCAAAGGGACAGATGCCGAATCCATAAAAATTACTAAGCATAATCTGTGTTTGCTGTTCCATATAAATACGCAGTTAAAAAAAAAAAAAGAAAAACAAAACAAACACCAACACAAACAAAACCAACATAGAGTAAAATCTCAAAATTCATTTTCAGCTTCTAGCCGATTTAGTAGATGAGAGGTTTTTGTTTTGTTCTCTACGAAGGCAAGTCATTGAGCTTATTTATGGGCATATTTTAATTCTTTAAAGATACAGAGTGCTTCCTCTTGTCTCATATTGAATTTAGAAAATTGTAAACAAACCAAATGGCAAATTTCACTTAAAAGTTCAATTCAGTTAAGTTGATTTAGATTTAAGGGCTCTGCAAAGCTGTAGCAGATTTTGACCTACTTTGTGTACAATACAGTGGGTTAAACAACACTTGATGACAGTGAAATAATTTTTAGTATTTTTAGCCCCCTGAGAGCTAATATAGCTAATATAGTACCTAGCAATATAAACCACATGTGTGTGCCCTACACATACAAAATCCCATCCTAGAGTCACACGGTGTGGGCAGGTTACAGCTGTACTTTGTATCTTACACAGTCTTTCATAAATTCTGGCACAAATATATTTAAAAATTCAAGGTATAAACAATGTTGAAAGAGAAAAACACATTTATTTTAAAAATTCTAGGAAAGACTTTGTCTCAAGTATCACTATTTTTGAAATTTTTCTGTCTCAGAGGAACCTCAGAACTGCTGTAGCCCTCAGTACACCGTGTTCTCAATGGAAATACAAATGATTGTGACCTTGCCAAGGAGATCCCTGGCTAAACAATACAGTTTCTTAGCATCTTCAGTCAGGCACACACTCCAAGGTAAATTAAAACATGTCAGATATTAGACCAGCCCCTAGATGTAGTCCTGGACTGCCAGAATGTGAAGACACCTGCAAAGTACCTCTTTCCATCAGTGCTCTGTCTCCACAGAGCAGCTCTAATTGAAGAACAAATTGTAGTTGAAAGTTCTCTTTCAGAGCAGAAAGGAGAAAAAAGAGCTCAAAAATATTTCAGGCAGTTTTGACAACAACAAGGAAAGAAAAAAAAGAGGACTGCAGATCTTATCCTGCTTTCAGTACCTGGCACAAGAAAAGGCGGCTAATGCTGCCTTCCCCCCACCCGTATTCCTGAGCTGGGGATCTCACCTGGGAATGCTCTGCAGGACTGAGGAAAACACAGCTCACATCCACCCACACATGGACACTCGCTCCAGTTAGGGAGTAGTGATTAAAATGAGGCATTAAACTGTTCCTCATTTGTGGCAGTGAGGCGTGGTGCTGCGATGCCTGGGAGGGAGAGCTTCAGAGCTCTGGAGAGAGCAAATGGAACAGGGACGTCAAAAAAGGGTGGCTGTGAACATGTTTTTTAGAATAATGAGCTGTTCGACTAGTTAGGAAACATGGGGAACAAAATCAGACAGGAAAGCTTCTTCCTTAGGTTGAATTTTTGTTAAAAGTCTACCCTATAAACCCTGTAAATGTGAAACATTCTTTTTCTCCATCCTTCAAGTCTAATTTTGTTTTCAGATACAATATTTAAGTGTTCCAACTTCATCAGAAACATGAGTTAATTTATAGTCAAATACAAAGGTTTGGGGTTGGAGTGTGTGCACAGAAAATGGATTTGATCTTGCCTCTGATGGAGAGGTGCCCACTATAAAACCAGATGCCACATTTTCATAGTGCATTAGCTGACACACTCTGCAGAAGGAGGGGGTTTGGCTTCCTAGAAATACAGCACATAATCTGAAAAACGCAGCAGTTTGTTTTTTACCTCTGCCTAAGCATCCTGCTTATGTACAGATTTACCTTTTGGCAAGCAAAATCTGTATCTTTTCAGCCTGTGCCTGTTGCATCACCAAGCACCACCTTCTCTGCTGTGCAAATGAGCCAGCAATGCAGCAGCGGCCTGGGGGCAAAGGCTGACTCAGAACCACTGAAGCCAAACATCAATGCTTCCCCGAAATAGGCAGACACTTCAATATCATTGACTTCCATGAGATCTGGTATTTCTTTCAATCCAGCCATATCCAGTGGTAACTAATGGACAAACCAGGAGTTGGGGCAAGGAAGGGAGGGCAAGGGATTGCGAGAGCATGAGAAAGATCAGCTATTCTAGGCATAAAAGAAGGATAAGACTGATGTGGATGACTAAGAATGTCAAAAGAGTTCGTGAGGAAAAATAGAGGGTATATGACATATATAAGAATATGAAATCTGAAGAGGATTAAGAGAATTATGAACTGGAACTTGAAAGGATGCAAAAAAACCCCAAACCCAACAACAGCACTGTGTAAGGCTGCCAGAATTGACAAAGTGAGAAGACTGCAAAGAAAAACAATAAAGGATCTCAAAATACTTAAGTGATGTGAGGATCAACAGGGAAACAGTTCCTGAGCTGTTAACAAAACCTGCACACTGCAGGAGTTAACAAAACAGTAATAAAGCAAGAAAAGTAAATGCCCACTTTTATTATCTATGCAGTAAAGGGAAGTGAAATGCCAGAAAAGAGAACGCAGCTTGCAGAGGAGGACACGGTACAAATAAGATTTGAAGAAGAATAAAATAAGTTATAACCTTTGTGCCACCTAGAATAACCAGTAACACAAGGAAGCTGCGAGGACAGATTATTTGTGACAAATATACTTAAAATGTCAAACAACAGTGACCCTTTAACGGTGATTTTGCAGAAAGAACTCAGGGTGAACACAAAAAGTAAGTGAATGTTACTCTAGCCTTCAGAAACAGAATTGGAAAGAGCTGGGAAAGCAGAGATGACTCATTATAACCTGAGTGGCCAGTGATCCTAGTGATATTAAAGCAGAAGATCAGTAACCAGGCATCAGGAGAAATAAAAAGCGTCCCATAGCAATCCACAATGAGACTACCTTGGCAAATATAGGATGTTTGAAATTTCATTTTCCAACTTTACTTTGAAGTGAAGTCAATCTGAGGCAACAGTTTGCAATCTTCCCCTGATTTCTGTCTTTTTCCACAGAAACCAGAGGCTCACTGCTTAGGCAGAACCAAAGCAGAGCAGCAGTACCCCTATTTTCAGTGGCAACCTCACTGAAATCTGACAGCAGATCTGAAAGGATGGGTGCTTCAGGATCAGTCATGAGCCCTATTTCCGCACCATAAAATAACCCCAAAGCTGAAAGTTCTTCACAACAGGGTATTTATCTTATATTCTACTAGCTTTTGGTATAAAAGGTCAGCAGGCCCATCCTGCATCAGATCACTGGCCTTAGATTCAGCAGCATGCAGGAAGGAATTCACTGACCCTCTTAGATTCATGAGCTATCAGACAAAATTGAAGAATGTAAAATTTGTTTTGTAACTTAAAGTTAGTTTAATTAAACCCTTTGTATCAAGTAAGTAACTTAGTCAACCAGAGATAAACAGAAGCTGGTGCCTCCCTTGCTACTCCACACCTGAGCATGTAGTCACACTGTGTAGCTTCTTTTATTAATTGACACATTTTCTGCTGTGAAGGGATTGCTGAAGTAATGTCTGAAGCCTAAGAACTGCCAAAAAAAAGGCTGCAAAATACATTTTATCCAACCATTCTCTTCATCAGATTCAGAATACTTCTGCCCAGATTTTTCACACTAAATAAACCTGCATTTCTTGTTCTCTACACATACCCCATTTCTGAGTGCACATTCAAACAACCTGGTAGTTTTTCACCTTTATGTCATTGAATGGTGCCTGATATAAATGTCTGGACGTGCTTCTTACCTCCTTCCTGACCTTCCCCTAAGAGCCTCCCCTCTCCCGTGTTTCAGGCTGTGCTGAAGCTACTACGGATGCTCTATTTGATGACATTACATCAAAGAGATCCATGCCAAAACTCCTTGGCCACCAGTATCACTGCTGATGTCAGCGTAGCTGGAAGAACAAGGCTAGTTAGCTAATTGATTTACAGAGGAATCACGGGCAGTGCAAAGCTTGGAACCAAGTGTTTTGCTGGGGCAAGCAGGCAAAATGCCACTGAAGGCACCTATTACCTGGGCCAAAATTCCCCCCTGCAACGACAGCCAGCACAGAGGTTTCTGTACGTGCTTATGAAACCAAGGAATAAGGTTTCTGTAGGTTTGCATCCCACATAAACACAGCAGTAATTGTCTGGTTTAATTCCAATCAATCTGATGATTTGTGGGCACCCCTAAACAGTAGCTTTCATTGCTTTGTATTGATTTCATCAGCATCAGGAAAGGTTATGCATTTAGGATAAAATCATGGAATTACTGAAACCAGAGGGAGCTCTGCTGCTAATTTCAATAGTGTTAGGACTTTCTGCTGCAGGAACTATTCCAGCAGTGCAATGAAGATTAAATGAAAGACAACTCACTGATGTTAGGTAGCAACTCAGTGACAGTGCAGTGAACATGAAGGTGGAATTCAGATTCATATTTTTAATAGTCTTATTTATATCAAAGAACATGTTCTACAAGATTTGTCATGATAGATTCTACACACTATAAAATACACCTTGATCCTGTGGTTTTCAATAGAATCATTACTACAAGTAATTGTAAATACAATAAACCCTCTCAAAATTTATTATCTAATGAGATTTAAACGGCACATTTTAATATTAAATAGCTTTTAATGGAAAATGAAAAGGAAAATGTTAAATACCTCTATGATAGATTAAAAGTGAAAAATTATGTGATGCTACTGAAGTAACTTACAGCAATTTAAAAACATTAAAATGGGCACTGAAGTGGAATCCAATTTGTAAAGATAAACCACCAAATCTTCAGGAAAGCACATCCTGTTGAATAAAGTAATACCTTTTATTGGAAAAACAGTCTTCTAGTCATGGGACTTCTGCAATGATGTTGCAGCCATGAGAAACATTAGAGCTTAGTTTTAATCATCACCTACTATCTAGCATGGGATGTAAAGTATTAAAGTGGTAACTCTCTGGAAGTCCACAGAGAAATCCAAGAGACACAGCATATCCATTTTATAAAGTTTCCTAAGTAATGTTTTTCCTTTTTCTTTTTTAATAGCATAAAGACTTCACTCACTATAAAGACTATCTCACTACGCCAATGTATTTAATCAAAGCACTACTCAAATTAACATTTGATATTTTTTTTTTGCATCTGCAATGAAGAATGAATGTGGCCACTTCAGAAAAGTCCTCAATAGTCTTTTACTTCTTTTATATTTAAAACTGCGATGCAGTACTTTGATAAACCAGAATGCTTTCTTGAAGGACCTTCTGAATTAATAATTAACCCATGATGGTTTTGAGTTCTCATGAGCACTAATTTGCTTTTGCAAATTACTTAATAACTAGCAAGATGTTTTAACTTGTCGTCATTTGACCTCTAAATAAACCACTATAAACCTTTATGCAATAATACAAGCTATCGCATCAACTTGCACTCCTGTGTGCAGGAATTCCAGTGCTGCAAAATTATCTTGTGCTCACTGGCCGCTGGATTAAGCAGTTCAAGAGAACAAGTACTCAAATTCTAACTGCACACAGGTTAATTCTTACCAAAAAAAAAAAAAAAGGTCATATTTTAAGTCACTCTCTACTGCTATAGGTTTTTCTTTTTAGATGTAAAGCTTAATTATATAGAAAAACATTTTATATCTCAATTACATATGCTTGTGCTTTCACAATGTGAACAATACAGTGTCAGATATTATTTTTAAATTTTCCAAGGACAGTCTCTCAGCTTGGAAGGAGAATTCAACATTAAAATTCAGCTTTAGAGAAAAAAAAAGTTAAATTGTGCCAAACAGTGTAAATGGAAGGACCAAGGTAATTTTGTGTCTGTCAGCCTGACAGCAATCCTGGGCAAAATAATAAAAAAGGCAGCACTGGAGATTTTAAGTAACACTAAGGAAGGTAACATGATTTATACAAGCTGGCATAGGGCAATGGAAAACATCTTGCCAGCTTTTTCCCTTTGAGACTAAGATGTAAAATAACTTGGTAAAATAACTTCATTAATGTATCATATTTAGATTTCTCTCTGGTATTTGACATGTCCTTTTGGTAACTAAAGCAGGATGGTATCAGTGTGGCATACAATGGATTAAACATTGTCTGATGTTCCTCACGAAGAAAGTGAAAACTGTGGGCCTGCAAAGGGCTTTGCATCACTGACTATTTTCCTAAAAGCTCAGTTCTCTCTCAGTCACAGCCATTGGACATGCTACAATGACTCATTCATAAAATTGCATCGTTCAAAATAGACAGTCACAATAGTCTCTCACAAGTTTAAAATCTCTACTTTATATAATCTCATGTAGAATCACTGTTAAGTGAAGATCATTCTTTCAACATCTTTCCAAGGCACAAATTAATGGTTCATGTATCAAGTATCACACATTCAAATGCCATTACTGACGGCAGAAAAGACTGTTTGTGGGCAGGTAGGATTGCGCTGTTTTCTAAAAAAACCTGAAGTTTCTTCTTTAAGGTGAATGTGTATTGGTTTGTATTCTGAGTTTCAGAAAAATAACCATAGTAACATTGTGAATTAAGAAGGAAAATGAGAAAAAAAGAGAAATCATTGTAGATAATGCAGTAAGTCTGACAGATGTATAGACCTTCCTTTGCATTATATTAATACATCAGTATCTCAACAGAAACCTTACGTTTCTTTATAAGCAGATATATTTATCTTCTAGAAAGCACAATTCCTAGATCTTGTAAGATTTTATGGAAAGTATTCAAAAACATCTTGGGAAAAAAGGAGGTCAGTGCTTGAAGAGATCGCCTCTGTTCCTCTTTAATGTCTACATTAAATCATTTCAGCTAAGCAATCAAATATTTGTCTCAGCCTGTGGAACTCTGGTATAATAACTGATATCCACTACAAAAGCCAAGCACATGAGTAAGAAACTATCTGATGTAATTTCCACATGTGTGTAGAAGCTGCCAGCGTGACTCCAGGAAGGATGGGTCTTGGACAGACAGCATTTCAAACAGCTAAGCCAAGAGGAAGCAGAAGAGCTACAAGGCATCAGAGGCAAGAAGCAAAAGAATTACGAGCATTAGCACAGGTAAACCCGACTGCAAACGACAAAGTACCTGTGTCTGTGTGCTCAGTTTGGTCAAAGCACATTTACATTTGTGAGAAGATAATATGAGCTTTGCTGGGAGAAGGTATTTCTCTCTTGTTGAATTGCCTTTGTTGAAGAGGTTTCCATCTAGAAGGCACAGACCTCCAGAGAGCTCAGCTCGGAGAGCTCTCCTTCCTAACAGCAGCCTGTTACAAAATCCTTTTGACTTTGGTAGGTTTGCAGGTTTTGTACTTTATTCATGCATGATTTATTTATAGACTGTCTATTCTGCATTATACTTTATTTACTCTGTCTCCTTTTTTAAAAAATTACTCTCTTTAAGGTTCTTCTAAATTTACTGTGATTGCCTAATTCATTTGGGGCAGGTGTCTCAGAAGTAATTTGTTCCCAGCTCTGGAAGTCAGAGTATAAACTGGATTTTTGCCTGCAGCTAAAGGTATGCCTGCAGCTAAAGGTATGGCTCATGGCTTTGCTGGAGACTGCTTGCATCTGTGATTTGGGATTTACTATTTAGAAAGGTGCTGAAAGGGAGAGAAAGGTGTCATATGACAATGACCTGGGACATTCTCCTATCTTGCTTAAATTGGTCACTTCACTCACAGTGCTGAAGATACAAACTGATACATCTGTGCACATTACTGCTGAGCTAAGTTAAACTGATTTTTAAAAGGCCACACACTATGTATTTATTAAATATATTATACTTTTCTTAAAATAATATTCAAATACAATTTTCACCAAAATTATGACCTCACATTGACCGCAAAACTGACTAGAAATAGCTTCTTCATATATAACATGTGTTTAATTCCCTTTACTCCTGAAACAGCCAGAGAATATAGTGACTTGATTTCCAAAAAAGAGCAAATGGTTGCTTTGTGATCATACCTTTCTCCTGTTCCCAAAACAGCAGTAATGCTACTTCATCTGCTACTACCTACTCTCATTTCCAAACTCATATTTTAGTGGTCACAGCAATATACTTTTGCAGAGGATGTAAAAGACATTTTCCTGAAGGCATCTTTTAGAAAAAGCTTTTTGCTGCACAAATTCAATAAAAATCTGTGAAAAAAAGAAGCAACTACTGAACTTCACATCATTTCTCCATAAACGTTATTCAGTACTGAAAAACAGAAGTAATAAAACTTCAGATATAGGCTTAGACAGAAAGCAGTTAAGTATGTGCAGGAATAATAAAATTTGACTAAATTATTCCTTAAGTTTTTGTCTCTTTCTGGTAGTTTTTCACACCATGAACACTCCTTTCTTCAAAAAATAGTTTCATATATGACAAGGAGTCAATCAGTGTGAAGAGCATTAACAAAGTGGAAGCCAAAATAGTGCTGATCAGTCTACCATGCCTTTAATTTCAGAATTGTTGTGGCTGTATTTTTCATGTTTTTCAAACACAGGAATATCCCACCAAGCAATCTCTTTCATCTGGATACATCATCAGTTGTTTCCCATTGACAGCGCTTATGTAAATTCGGGATTTAACACAAAATTGCAGGGTTTAATTCTCCATCAGCTGTTAATTAGTATCTATTGTGAGTACCTAATAATTTTAGGGTATTTTTAAAGTAGATGTTGTCTATGTGTTTTCCATCCTCTTTTTTTATTCTTTCTCACTCTAAACAAGATTCTCATTCAGTTTATGTGTATTTGACAATACTGAGTGTGAGGGAGATAATAACCCACATTATCATATAGCCAGATCTCAACAGAAAAATGTCTCTCAGATAAAAGCACATGGATGAATGAACTTTTGTTAGCTATTAAATGGTTTCAGAAAAGTTAAATAACTATTTATTTTTTCTGCCCCTCAGCTCCTCTCTAGTCATGGTTGCTCTTCGTTGGGTCACTCCTCAAACTGCATCCAGAACAGCAGCTACAATTGGCAGCTCTGTGTGTGTGTGTGATTTTGGTGTTTTGTTACCATGAGAAAATTATTTCTTCCATTTGGTTCTCTGGACTTTGCTTCAGGCCCATAAAGAGAAGCCTTTACGGAAGAAATTAAATGTTCTTGCTTAGTATAGTTCCTACCAGGTTTTATCTGGCCTAGGAGTTCATGCAGAAATTTAGGATTAGCTCTGACACCAGTGAAGCCAGTTTCAGAATTGGCCATTTCCATTTATCCTCTTTCGAACTGGGCTGAGAACTAGGCTTAAAATTCCAATGGACATTTGGCTTGGAGCTCACCCTGCACATTAGTCAGGAATGGAAATACAATGTGCAAAGCTGTGCAGCAGTCATGTGAATTAAACTCTTCTTAACTGCCTTAGAGGAATGTCTCAGAATGTTCCCTGAGATGTTTTTTTGAGCTCATCTGATGAAATAAAGCCTGACCTGAATAAAGCTGCTCTTTATAATCAAGAAAATGCAAAACTCTTCAAGAACTGTATTTTCCAGGAGATGGACTCTCACTTCAGTAGCAGAGTGACCACAACCCATCACTATGAACAATGACATTGAGAGGTTCACTGCATGTAAGAAATATAAGTATGAAATAATCTTTTTTTGGTTTTGGCTGCTCACAGAATATATTTGTACGGCCACCCATTAACACACAATAGTAACACACAGTTCCACAGAGAAATGAAACAGATGTTTGTCAGCTGGCATTCGTAAGTCAGGGAAGAGCTTGAATGGCATTGTCAAAATCCATTTTCACTTTTATGGCCCAGGAGCACGAGAGTGACTTGAAAGCTGAACCATCACGTTCTGCAGGGTTTTCAGTCAGAATATTATCAAATGGGTGTAAAAGATATAACCAGAGCTGAAGCTTTTACATTTTCTCAAACATAAAGCGCAAAGCATTTTATATTAGAGTATGGCAGCATTAGGACAATTATGTGGGTTTATATCCTTAAAGTTGGGCTAAAAATTCCATATTGTCTGTGTGAACACAACACAGCATTTCAAACTCTTTTGCACACTGCATATAGTACACAGTACAACAGTGGATCTAATAGTTGTAAGAGCAGACAAGATCAAAAAATAACTTATTGAACGACCTTCTAAACATCAAAACTAGAGAGATTATATTTCAGAAGACAAATAGTTGTGTGAAGATTTACCTCTAAAAAATTACAGAATTACCTTCATCTGCCTGAATCATCTGAGAAGGTTGTGTGTCTGTAAATACATGAGCTGTCACCACATCACAAGGCTTTAAGCAGGGAAAAAAGCATAAGCAAGGTTGGGTTTGAAAATGAAACAAATAGAAATTGTGTGAGACTGATTCTTATAAACCAGGAAAAGATCCCGAAGACAAAATTTGCCACTAAACTGTATTTAACCTCAGAACATTTGGGATAATACTCATGTATTTCATTTCAAACTACACAGAACAAATATATAACTTGTTTCTCACATGTCAAATATTTACTTGTCAAAATTAAATGTTCTGAACAATGAGGATCCTTCTTCTGTTCTGCACTGAAAGACCTCTGAACAGATGGATACCAGGCCTTCACTGGGAAGACAGAAGAGTCCAAACTCTCCAGGGAGTGGAAAATAAGTATCTCAGTGGTGGTTGTCCCAGTTTCCACCTCTGCCACCAGAATAATTTGGAACCTGAGTGCTGCTGGTTCCCCCCATTCCTTTACAAGCACATCTCAATCTCATACTGGTGAGGAACTGGTGTGGGCTGACCTACAAGATGTTTCCCTCACTGAAGTTTGCAATTCCATGCTCTCTGCAGTGATGATGAGAGAGCTAATTTATGAATGGCTGGGTCACAAGAGAATTAATGTACCACAGCAATGGAGCACGATATGCAGATTGGAGAGGGAGGAAGAATGTGGAGCTCAGCAAATCCCTTCTTTCTCATATAAGCTGATGCTCAGCTTAGAGGAAAACCATACTAATGATGCAGCTGATGTCTTGTTAGAAAACATCTGAACTGTGACCAATTTTTCTTGACAAGAATTTTTATTCTGTATAAAAATGAGAAGCTTAGTCATATGGAAAATAAAGTCTAAATCAGTGATGTAATTTCATTCAATGATGGAATTTCAAAAAGGTGAGTATTTTTCTTTTATTATAAAGAAAATATTTTAACAAGTCTACTGAACCAACCCATTAATAAGCTCTTTCCTATCGGTATCAAAAGAGAAGTGAGAGCACAGAGCCTACAGGATAAACAAGGATAATAAAACCTTTTCTCACTGTTTTAAATTTCAAAGTTTCCATGTCCCTGCATAAGGCTGTATGTGTATGTTCATGCACAAATAAGAGTGACAAGCAACAAATATCCTCAACAATTTTTAGCCTCTTGCCGTACACGAATGAAGGGCAAATATAGAAGAAAATGTAATGTGTCAGATATCAACACACTTCTCCCCGCAAGATACATGTGAGTTCTCCATAGGGAAACATGCAGGAAAGTAATTCTTAGAATAGAATGCAAACTTGTTGATGATTTAACACATAGATTTAAGTGGAAGGAAAGGGAAACGAGCTAGTTAGGACAAATTTCAGCAGCAGTTAATCAAAGCCGGTAAGTGAGTCCTGAGACAGGGAGGCAGATGAAAGGACTGTTGTCTCCCACAGGTCTTTGCCTTCAGTCCCTCTGAAAATGAATTTGTAGTTTTTCCTTAGCATCCAGTGAAAAGGAGGCTGCCAGGAAAAGGTCACTGGGCAGAGGTGGCTGAGAACACAGCCACATACCTGGCTGTCTCTTTGCAGAGCAGTTCTTTCCTTGGTTCTTTGGCTAAGCCGCATATTTGGTGTCTGTATAACCAACACAGATTTACACTGCCATAAATACCAGAATTTTCTACTGTCAAATGTTGCCTCTGTATGCAGGGATGAAAAATTGCATTACTTCTTGAGCAGAATATATATATATATATTTGGTTTTCTAAAGCTTTCTGCTTGACTGAACACTTTGGACTTCCCATAAGCTATTTGGAAAAGTGGTACAAGGACCAAAAAGTCTAGGATTTATTTCAGTTATAGTTATGCTGGTATTTTTGGAAGTTTTCTTACAGTTTACTAGACACTCAACAAATCAGTATCTTTTATACCTCAGCTCCTAACTGTGTCTCAAAGAGCAACCAGAATGAAATCAGAATAATGTTTAACACTCAAGTCCTACTACTCATTGCATAACTTTGGTTGTGCAGTCAAGAAAATATGTGTATCTGTCTCCTGTATGTATTCTTAACTCAGGAGTCACTGAGATCATATATCTGTTCTGGAGGTGCTGTTTAACTGCAGTCATGCACTTCTGCCAAGGGCTCTTTATGAATTCTTCATGTCACCCTGTCACCGAGGCATTGAGAGACGAAACAAGTTTTGTTGCTATCACAGGTCTGGGGTAAGAATAAACTTCCCAAATTTCTGACTTTCCTTCAACTACTGTGATCTGCCCCAGAGTACAATGATGGTAAAGCATAATAAAGCAAGCAGGTTACTTGGGGGTTTTCCCATAAATTTTCTTTTGCCCTTATGCTTTATGACCAGCAGAATGTTGTCAACAAAGAGCCCAGAAATGCAGAAACCTGGTTTAACTGAAGAGTGAGGCATAATCCAGAGAAGGCTGTTATCATCTAGTTTGCAATTCTGATTCTCAGAAGCTTCTCCTGAAGATTTTTTACCTTCTTTAATCAAACCTGACTCAGAGAATAATGACATCACCCCCACTGCTGCTGTTGTCACTCTTATTAACATTGTCCCTCAAGAGACTGTTAATGAATAACTGGTGGTAGCTGTTAGCTCAAGAAATCAAGTGTTATGCACAGTTGTAGAGACAATGTGTTTGTGTGCCTTCTTTAGGTAGTGAAATCTTGAAAGACCAAGGGGAGTTAGAGAATGAGCTGAAGAGTTCGTGCTGTTTCTTATGGAAAGCAGCTTGCAGCAGTGTTCCCCAGGGCTGCACTTCTATTAACACCATTCCAGGAACCCCACAAATCATACATACTCAGGGATCCTGAGAAGCACAAGGGCCCTGATATAATGCTGCTGTGTGTGAAAAGCAGAAAAGAAAACAAGAGCAAAGGTAGGTATGACGCACAATAATCTCTGTTAATCAACATCAGTTCCACACAGTAAAGCAAAGGAAAAGTGGGAGGAGCCCAGACAAAGCAGGTGAACTTTTGAGGCATAAGCATTTTGATTCAAAGATCATAATAAAGGATGAGAGAAATACAGATCTCACAGCAACAGAAGCACAGGAGATCAAATGAAGGCCTGTACCCTAACTTTGCTGATGGCAGTGAGTTAATTTGTTGCCAGTATAGCACACTTGAAGGGTCTCCCTTCAATGATCCTGCCAGAGCTATTAATTCCCTGCAGGCAGGTTTAACACTGGTTCAGTGGTTGACTCAGAGTCACAAAAGAAAGGACAATGATTTCATCACTAATCTTTCTTTCAATGGACCAGATTGGTCAAACAGTATCAGCTGAAAAGGATCTCTGAAGCCACCTGGTCCGATTCCCTGCTCAGAGCAGAACAATTTTGGAACAGGTTGCTCGTGGCCTTGCACAGTCAAGTGTTCTCCATGTCCAAAGATGCAGACTTCATTTCGCCAGTGGGAAAATGGGGCTGAGCTTCATGAGGCTCATATCAGTGGATGTCTGTAGGCTGTTATCATCCCTCTGCACGTATATCTTGTTTTATCTTTTTAAATACATGCATACCATTTTTACTTTGTTCAAATTAACACTCAGTTAATCTCAGGCAGTATGGGAAGATGCATGATGGAGCTAAAGGGATTATAGTTCCCTCTTCTTTAGCATTACCTGGTCACATGGCAGAAGAGAGCCACACATCCACCCACATGCTAATTGCATCTGACTGGAGTCAGGCAGAGGCAATTCCTGGAGCCAAATCCTTGTCTAGTGTAAAACAGCAGGGCCTATTCAAGATGAAAGAACTTCTGCCATTTTAGAAAAGCAAGAGATATAATCCAAAAGGCATCTTAAAAATTTGTTTCTGCTTTCACTGAAATCAAAGGAAAACTCCACAGGATTGTTACTTCCCTCACTGCAACATCAGGAACATGCAGACAGGGAAAGAGCACTTCACCTCAGATTCATATCTAGTCCATACATTATTTGTTCTGTGGTAATGTCAGAAATGTTTTGGACAGCATCTGTTCACACAGGAATGCAGACATCCAGCTTCAAATGACTTACAGGCTAAAATATTAATGCCTACAATATCAACCAACACTTCTTTACTACAGGCTAAAACTTCTCACTCTTTGAGGCTTCATTTTTTTCCCATTTGCAATACAAAATGCACTGTTTCTCCCACCTCAGAGGACACTGGCCTTCCCTCAGCCAGTGTATATAAAACAAGGTGTTGTTAGAGGGAGTGATCACAGGGGTCAAAGTTGATGGAATGGCACTGCAGTATCGACCATCTTGCTGACAGTGGTTTTCCTTCTCAAACCTTAAACTTTTCCACACCTCTAAAAAGAAGAGGGTAGCCCCCAGAGAGGAGTCCTTCCACCCCACTGAACAACTCACTTAACTGCACAACTTCTAAGCCATAAACCACTTGAGTAATCCCACTGCTCAACACGGGATAAAAGGAGAAAATAGCATTAAAGATTTAAAGTGAAGAACACGGCAAACTCAAATGATAGCTGCACCATTCACGTCACTACAGCTAAGGGTTTGTCAGCACTTTCATTATAATGCTCATTCCTCTGCTGTCACTCCAGGCTAAAATTTGGCAGAGCATAAAACTTAAAGCCCAGACAGACACAATAAGAACACAGCAAAAAGGAAAGCAAAGGTTTCAAGGACAGCATCCTAAGATACCTTTACGTGTCAGGAACAAACAGGATCTTACAAAGCATGATGCAAGAAGTTAAGCTAGGAAAACTATCCCTTCTCTCATTAAGATGGTGTCATAGAGAGGGGATTGAACTGAAGGCTCAGTGACACAGATTGTTATGAAACTACTATGAATCCAGAAGGGTAAGTATTAGTATGGTAATTTCAGTTAAATTTATGCTGAAGTACAAGGGAAGTCAGTAAGTTAGAAAGGAAAGGCAGAACACACACAAATATTACATCTGAACAGAGGAGATCAGACTTCATTTTGGGAATGTAGGAAAATGTGTCTGCTTGGACACATGCTGGTTTGGGGAGTGACAAGTGCCACTGACACGAGCAATTGCTCTCAAGCACTGTAGGGTACCTTTCTCCCTGCCTCCTTTCAGCACTGAGATTTTTGCTCCAACAGTCCGAATGTCCAAAATACAAGAACAGAGGACTAAGCACAGGACCAAAATACCTCTTATACTCCAGTAGTAACCCTTACATTGTTGGCATGAATTACTTGCCTCTCAATTCCATCCTCTCAGCTCCTTTGTCCACCTGGCACCCATGTAGGCACAGAATGACCCAGAGTAAAGAACTGAGACCAGAACTAAGCTATGAGAGAGGTGAGAGAGGCTTAGGATCACTTCTTCCAGTAACAGAGACAGGTAATGCTAAGTGTAAACAGGTAACAGTTATTAATTACTATTTTTTATATATTTTTTAAGTTTTTAACAGGGTTGATTAATAGAAAATTGTAAGAACAACAAAGATAAAGTTATTGTTGCACAGACTTAGTGCACTGGATGGCTTAATCATTCCCCATCTGTGTCAGTTGGTGCTGTGGGACTTAGCACAAGAGTTTTTAATTTTGTTTCAGCATCAATGAAGATGCTTCTTATCTTTAAAAAGCACTTAGAGATGAACTGCTCTATCTATACAACATATGATTGCTATTATTATCTCAGTAAATTTTTATGAGGATTTGAAGAACTCCAGTAAGTCAAAAAAGAGTGTCCTTATTTCCTCTGTTCAGAATTAGTTATAACAAAGACTCTAAGATAAGAACTATATAGGTCACCTAATCCCACTGACTTTGTTAGGGTCACATCTTCCTTGACTTCCTAAATAAGTGAAGGTTTGGACTGTGATATTCTCCCAGCAGCTTTCGAGGGAGGGCAGCTGTACATCCTTCATAAAATACGTTCAAGTGTTGGATAAAGTCTAGTGCATCATTCCTAGAGCAGTGCTACTGCTGAACATGTAAAAACTACATTGTGCTCATCTTAGGAGAGCTCTGTTGGATGTAAGAAACAGAGTATTAAAAGCAATATTAAAACAAACACCTGCCCATGCAACATCAGTTTAATTTAGTAGCAAAGTAATCAACAATGTAGTAATTAACAACGCTGGTGCCTAAGAGCCACAGTTCTGTCATAAGTTTATCAGGTCATGCATGCCTGTTATAATATAAAATTTATTGTGATTTATCACAGAGAAGAGGTGGAGCTCCACTCTCCTGCTTGCCTGTGCTATCAGGGAAGGGCACTCTGCTTGCATAAGATACAGGTCACACATTCAAAAGCGTTTTCCTGGCACTCTCAGTCTCTTGCCTTTGTGCAAAATGCTGATGCTTTTGAGATTCAATGATTTAGCGTGTCACTGCACTGGCGTAACAGATGGCACAGGAGACCAGAATGAATGAACAATGACTGAGGCACCGTGTTTCACTTTGTTCAGTGTGCAATCTTTCAGCACTCCTGATACAAGGCATCTATTATTCACTCTTTAAATCAATCTGCTCCCTTTGGTTAACACTACCCACTTAATAGTGAGATACATCTTTTGAAAAATTAGGTAAAACGTGAGTACAGCACGCAGAATTAATGGGAGAAGAGTCAGGACTTTTTAAACCTGAAGTCCTTATTCCCTTCTAACAGGATCCCAGAACACTGAGTACTGTCTTCATTGTGTACCTGACCACACAGCTCCCTGAATCAAACCCAACTATTTCCTAGTCCTCTGCTCCCAGGACTCCTCTGCAAAGCACAACCCTCCTGTGCCACTGAAGCCCCAGCCAACACCCGAAGCCAGGTTTTACAGGGGGTTGAGCATTTTTGGGCTTAACAGATTTTGTGATTTATACAAAGATAAAGAAATACTAGAATAAAACTTATAAAAGGTAAGAAAAGGAGAGAAAAGGTTGAAAGTCTTCAAAGCAGCATTCACATGAATGACCATATTTATCTCCTCTCTAGGCACAAGGAGCAAAGATGGTGGATTAATAAAACCTGTTCTTACCCACAGGTAAATAGGAAGTAGCTGCAATGTGAAATGCAAAGGATAACCTCTCCTCTCCTGCGAGTCAGAAATCATTGATATCCAACAACATTTTGTCAGACCTCAGGCAGCTGTTTCACATATTTCAGTGAGTACAGAAAGGAAAGAGTATTAAGAAACTCTTAAATACCAGTGTGCATGTTAACATGGGAAGTGGATGTATCAGGTAGAAAATAAATTATAAGCTCTTCAAGTGTAAGTATTAAAGCATCAAGCTATGAAAAGCACTGCAGCACTCTATAGTAACAGGCCAAACATTACAGCCTAAAAATGTTACAGAAATGTTTACATAACCGGATCTAAGGACCTAATCCAATGCTCATGGACTTCAGTGAGACTAAAAATCTTGATGCAACTTCTTTTTTTCTTTAAATAATCCCTTGGAACTGCAAAAACAGTTCTGTGCTGTGTATTTGGAGACCAAGGGCTTTCTGCTGATAAAAATCCTGGAAAAGCCATTATTTTCTGAAGCTACTGCTGTCTCTGAAGGTTAATTAACACTGGCTTGATTTACTTTTAAGGTGAAAAGAAACCTGAGTCTTTTGGTCTTAATTTCCTTTGATTTTAACCAACGTGCTACTTAGTTCTTACGTGCTACACATTTCTCCTCATCTGACAGCTCTCATGCTTTGATCATCAAGACTGCAAGAGGAAGCCCGCTGTGTTATAAGGACACAGATCCTACTTCAGGCAGCAGTGTGGCAAAACACGCTTAGTTAGAGAAATAAATTGCCTATCCTTTGGGAAATTCAGGCATTTCCAAGTTTATTTCCATCCTTGGTGGATAAAAAATATCGAAACCCCAAAATGTTCAGTGAAATGTAGATTGCACTGTCTTTTAATTTGGGAAAATCAGCCAGGTCCTGTTGAAATATTTTTACAGTAATATTGAAATATTATAGTCCATACAGCTGAAAGTTTGCACAAGAAAAAATATCCAAATGAAAAACAGAACTACGGTGTTCAATTTCCTTTTTAAAACATTCTGAATGGTTTCCCTATCAAGTTCTTCTTGACAGATTTTGAATTAGGTATTTTTCAACAATAAAAAAATCTTTTCTCTAGAGCTCACTAGAAACTTTAAATTTTATCAGCTTTCAAAGAAGCAGTAAAATAAGATAGAACCACTGAAGCTGTCCTGACTTTTAGGAATGTGTCTGCACTTGCACATATTTTATAAATTGTTATCTGTGATCCATATCCAGGCAGAGAGAACAAAAAGAGAATAGAAACAGCTGCTACTATTTTAATGCCTATACCAAAATCACAGAATATGAAGTTTAAAGGTGTTTGAAAACTAATGCAGTGGGCATTTTCTAAACTCAGTATTTTATATTAACAGGAAAAGTCATTAGAGTAACACTCTCGAAAAGATATAAACAAATAGTTTTTTTTAAAAGATTCATCCTTGTGAACTGCTAAAGACACCTAAAATTTCCTTTTATTCCAAAGACAGCTTCCACGTCACCTTTTTTTTGCATAGTTTCAAAGCCTTAAATGACCTCCAGCCAGTCAGAAACGTGTCAAATTATGCAGTACCTATTGCTGCACTGTTCTCCCAACCCCAGATTTTTTATTGGAATTCTGAGCGAATAGAAGACATTCAAGCATGAAGTCTGGGCAAGGTCAGCATGCTCTCTGCCTGGGCTGGAAATGATGTGGGAACTTCCACTTGGTTGGTCTCAGTGCAGTTTCAAAACAGGGCAAAAGGGATTTGAGGGAAGCAAGGTCGTGGAGAACACTCGTCCTTAGCTCTGCAAGGTGGGAATCCTCACAGTGAAAGGCATTATCAGCTTTTCCTGCAATGCACCCAAACTCATAGCAGGGAAAGCCTGGTACATCCAGGGATATGTAACAGCAGCAAAATGACCTTATGGTGGATGCTGCATCCACTGTTTCATTCCTGTCCAAGCCCACCTGTGGCAAGAGGAAAAGGAGCCACTTTCATGCAGAATGCAGGGATAGAGCCATTCCACCTGCTTGTGCACGGAGAGTGACAGAGCAGAGCGAGTGCCTCTGACTCAGGCTGAAATACAGATACTTGTCCACAAATGCATGAGGTAAAATGAAATTTTTCACGGTAGTTTTGCAATTGTTTTCCCAGTTGAAAAGTTGTATTAATTTCTTCCTGAAGGTCATCAGATTAGTTCTAAGTGTAAGATCTATGAAGCAGATAGGACTTAAAGTGAAAAAATTAGGAGCCACTATAAACCTTTGCTAGTATACACCTGGGGATTAAAGGCAATTTAACCTCTGCCATCAGTGTGGAGGTCGTGCCATTGCACAATGTCTCATTTCCAACCCTGTAGCACATCCTAAACCAACAGCATCTTAAGGCTGATCCCTCAGCTGTGGAAACAGGCTGGTTTAAAGGCATCTTTGATCCCCTGACGAATAGATCTTGTTGCAAAAAAAAAAAAATAAAACAAATATTTAAAAATAGATACTGTCCAGGACTTTGAAGATAATAAATTCAGTGGAGAAATAAAGCCTCCTAGGCTTTGACAGGTGTTTCTCATACATATGGAGCGTCTGTGCATCATAAAATGTATCAGTCAGCATGTCAGTATTAATGAATAATGAGAAATACAAGGGAGAAGTCAAAGCCTGAGAGCAAAGGACAATGAAAGCTTCGATGACTTTTCTATCTCTCAAGTTATAGGTGTGCTTTCTAAAAGACCAGAATTAAAACTGAGTTACAAATTCTACTATGCGCGGTACAAGTCCTGTGCAACATCGATAAAAGGAATCCATAAAACTTGCTTCTCTCAAACTAATGATCTTTATATATGCTACTGAAACACCTGAAAATGTGCATCCAGTCAGTGTGAACAACCCAGGATGAAATAAAACTTCAGCTTCTTTTGCAAAAACAAAATAGAGCAACTCCAGTGGTTGGTGAGGTACAGGAGCTGCAACAGTGACCATCCTGATGAACAATACTCCAGACCTTCCCAAAGAGCAAACTGGCCCCACCATCTGAAAGGCTGCTGAATTCAGTGTAATTCTTTACCTAATTCCACTCAACCATTTAATTTTCATGAAAGCATTCTAAACAACATTTAATACCATTTCAGTAAGGAGATTTTTATAAAATAAGAAAGGAATAATCATAATTTTTAAAGTATCATTAGTAACCCTTTCTGTCTCAAAACCTGATGACTCCTTTAAATAAATTAAAAAATGTGTTTATGAGACCATGGGGTCCAGCTTCTCCTTTACCTTTAAGACCAGTTCAGTTTTACTATCCATATGAAAAATGTTCTGAACTGACTCAAGGTCAAACCCTAAAGCCCAAAGATGATCTGGTCTGTGTTGCCTGTACCCTTTTACAGACCCAGATTTCTGGTCTGTAACAAAAGGACAGTGCCATGTCAGTTGACATGACAGTTTCAGCCCTATTCTTTAACACACTTTCGTCCTGGTGTGAGTCAGTTGTCTTCATTATGAAAAATTCCTTTTCTGTGCTGTTTACTACTTTAATATTCTAAAATTGTTGGATGGAACAACAGCAAAACCTCCCTACCACAAACGCCTCTAAAGAAGGGGCAGGTGTTTAGTCAAGGAAGAACTAACAGATATCAAAATTTGTCATTTAGGTCTCTGCCTATTATATATGAATATCTAAAATGATAGTTTCTTTTTCTTGTACCATACACATTTCATAAAAAACAAAGCTTTGTGATTTCACAAAAATTCAAAATGTAGCAGAAAAGTTCTATATGAAACTAAAATGTAAATTATTTTGAAAACTAAAAAAAAGGAGGCTTTTTAATTCTTTTCTTTAATTCTTTTCCATACCATGAAATACAGTCATAGATATTTAAACTAGAGTTACCAAGCCAGGTCCCCAGTTCTATTACAGTTGCCTGTAATGGGGGTCTCTTCAAATTAATCTGCAGCACAATAAACTATTCAGTACACCAAAATGTGGAGTTAAAACTTGGTTTCCCTGGAAAAAAAAACCAAAAGCCGCAACGGATGAACTATGATGCTGTGTAGAATAATGTTTTAACACTTGTTAAAGTGGTGAGTTTTAAAGGAAGCATGTAGTGGAAAGGAGTACCCAAAAACAGGAGTGTGCTGCCCCCGCACTCAGCAAATACCAGCATTAAAACTGACTATCAGTAATACCTAGGAAATAACTGTATATACCTTTTGTGTACTCAGATGTCTTAGATGTGCTGCCAGAACTGGTCCTAACAAAACAGAGTTAGACCCAACCATCAAATCTACTGACCTTCCATTTTCACAATTTATACAGTAGTATGTTTTACATATCAAAACAGAAATCATCTGATAAGGCGTTAGAGTAACAAAAGCCTGTGCTTTTTTTTCAAATTGCTGAGAAGAATGACTATGGTACAAAGCCTGTCTTTTCAAAATAACAGCTGCTTGTACCCTGCAGGAAAGAAAAGAAATTGGGCTTTTGGATTCCAGCAGGGGTTCAGCAAAAGGGATAAAGAGCTGGCAAATTTCAGAACACTGTCTTAACACATACCTGCTACCAGGAGATCTGTTTGTAAAACAACAGCAAAAATTAGGGGGGGGGCAGGAGGGTATAATGGTGTGACTTGAACTGACAAATGAGGTGTTGATTCCAGACCATATGTATTGAATTCTCCCCCAGAAACCGAAAGAACAGTCACAGAGTCCATCTGGTCTCCGTGCTGCAGAATAAAGCCTCCTTTGCTCAGAGCACTCAGCGCAGCACATGTATGAGACTCAACTTCACCTTCCTGTGATTATCTTAGTACATTCCCCAGCAAGCTTGTTTTACCCACTTGACAGCTGCTGAGTGCTGTGGGCCGAGCCCAGCGCTGTCCCTGAGCCAGGGGCACGTTAATGGACAGCAGCAGCACACAAGATGTGACAGGGCAGCCGAGCACGGGCTTTATCTTGCATTTCTTCCGTACACTTCCCGAGCCACTGCACAAGTGTCAGCACTTAGCGGGGCTGATTCTCCCTATCTAAGCAGCCTTGCTAAGGCTATGACAGGGATTCCTGTTTGAAAGGTTATTCTGCATTCCAAGCCAGGCCAAGATTGCATTAACTGAGGAAGAAAAGGGTAGTCAATAACTTCTCTGAAATTATGCCATATCTTCACTTGAGGAATGACTGGATCTAATTCGCTGAGCTCTGTGATGCAAGAGAAAGTTGTGAGAGAAAGGTTGGTTAGCAATTGAGAATATATGCCCTGTATTTCCTTACATCTCTTTTGCCATTAAATATACCAAGTAATTAGTACTTTGTTATAAAATACTGTTGAGGCTGCCTGAATAGTCTTGTAGTTATTTAATAAATTACTCAGCAAAAGAGTGAATTTGGCCAGGCATCCACTGGTGAGGAGACTGCTAATTAACTGATATCCAGGCAGGCAGCAATTACCCTTCTCCTCCCAGACAAGAAGAATATCTCTATTCCAAATATGTGTTGGGAAAGAATTAGGAGCTATAAAATATACGTCTCTTCCAGTAGGAAGTGATTTGGAACGGCATAGCAATCAACCTAAAGATTTCAAGTGATGTGAACTAAACACAAAACAAGATAAAATAAAGAATCTGTGCTTTATGAAGGGAGTGAACTGGCTTCAGAAATAAGTTTCCAGCTGGGACCAGATTGCAAATGCCTTTATTCACTCTGCAGGAGTGGTTATTCACGCGAACAGTCCCTGCAAAGCCAGGGAAAAAAACCCACATGAGCATGTAGTCACGACTGTGAACACGGAGCTTGCCATCTGACCTCCAAAAGCAACAGAACCTTGTGATGCCTTTACTGAAAATACCATAGGGACGTTGGGGTTGTGTTTATATTCCTTAGACATGATTTTGCTGTCATTTCATATATTATGTTTTAGGAGGAAATTAGCTGATTTAATATCAATTTATGGAGAGTTTTTCATTCTTACACATTTGGTCAAATTTCCAGGTTGGTGTCTCAGCAACAGATTTGTAGCAAACAGGATGCTGGGATTTATCAGGTTTGCACTCGTTTTGGCTTTTTGGATGTCCAGCCATAAGGCAGACTTGCTATGGCCACCTGGGGCTGAGGCTCTGCTGGTGGGCACCCACCCACCTGCACATCACACAAGTGTGGGCACAAAGGCAACCAAGAGACTCCCCACGGTGAGTAGGAATTAGGGATTCCTGGAAGAGTGTCCAAACAGCTCCACATCCTCAGTTTAATGACCCACAAGGGAAGGGATGCGTTTAGAATCGAGCTGTTCTGATTACAAGAGTTTTACATAAAGGCTGAAAAAGAAATGTAAGAAGTACAATTGGTGCCCTAAGGGGAAAATTTCAAAAGCACATATAAGATTTAAGTGCTGAGCTGCAAGAAGCAGTTAGAGCTAATATCCAAAACTGGAATCCAAGCCTAGGACAAGAGGTGATCTGGCACCCAAAGGCCAGCAGTCAGGCTAAATACCAAAGGTCAAGAGCCCAAGCCAGAAACCAAGATACAAGCCAAAGGTTAGGACTGAAATAGGTTCTGGATGCAAGCCAAAGGTCACAAAAAGAGCATTTTCAAATAGGCACACACCTCAACTATTGAGTAGTCAGTGAACAAATTTAGATGCTCCCTTAAACAGCACCGGTGTTAGCACTGGGAGCATTCCTGGGCTGACCACAGCCACAGTGGCTGTGGACTTGCTTGAAAGGGTCAGCCCAGCCACCAGTCCTTACCAGCCACCACCGAGGTCAGCCTGAGCCAGCCAGATCCAGACTAAAGCTGGCAACAGCTCCCCCGGATTACACAGAGGAGTGAAGCCCACGGCAGCCACACACATCTGCACAGTTTCCCACTGGAAAAATTAAGTTATGCACATTTGCAAAGTTCCTCTCTTGCATAAGCTCAATGGAAACGCAAACAAAGGCAGCTCCAGATGAAATATGAGGAAAAAAATGGGCCCCAAAGAGACTATAGAAGCCTCAAAAATCCCTGAACTAACACAAGATCTCGTTACAGATCTACATTTCAGTTGCCTTTTTCTTCTATTACCTTTTTGCTGATTATAACAGAAGCCCTGCTGCTACTGTATCCCTTTGCCTACACACAGATAAGCAAGATATTCGCCTCTGATAATTTTACAAGGTAAACATTTTCCAGTGTTATCTTATTTTTAATGGGAAACGGGTAACAAAAGTATCAAAAATAACCTTCTAATGTATAAATTAAAATAATAAATTCATACTAATGTCCCATTATATGCTCATTAGCACATCCTCTGGAGAACACTTGATGGTTTTGGGAGCATTTCAAAAACCAGTACAATGCTGCTTAAAATTGCAATTAAGAAAAATGTTAAATAAGAATCTCAGTGAACAGTTTGCAAATAGCCCATATACCAGAATAAGTTTTTGCAAACATTAATAATTAAATTCTGACTAGAGAATGCAAATGAAAAATCAACTTAAAGAGAGAGAAAATAGACAATTTCTTTATCTTCCTCTCTGATTTTTTCCAAGGTTATAAAGAACTGATGGGGATTGAAGTAAGTTTAATAAATCTCTCTGTTCTGCTGACATGATGGTAATAAAATACACTTGTACAATTACCTTCATTGTTATACATTTTTTTCTTTCTCTGAGTTTTTGGCAAAGTGCCCCTATTCTGGCAGTCATGCTTTCCTGGTTGAGTCAGTGTTTCAGTTACTAGCTCTCACTTGCAGTGGATTTCACTTAGTGAGTCTTTAATTGTTTAAACTCAAACAAATAGTTACTACCCTTCAAACCTCTCAGCAGTTGGCTTGGTGCCACCAAGCCACGGACAGCACTTTACAGAAGTGTGACCACTAAAGCAGCACCGTGAATCAGGCAAGAGCCTATAAAAGGAATATGTGAGGCTGGATAAATGTAAAAATCCTGATATTGCACAATATTAGCGGGATTTTCTAAAGGAACAAGAATAACCCTTTTAACTTAAGCATTCCCCACAGCTGTTTGTAAGCCAACAGCGTTGCCTGGCTCTCGTGTCAGAGAAGCTCATGAATCACATAATGGCCCTGAAGTGCTAAATCTTAGTTTACACAGCCTACTTGGCCAGCTCCCCACTACAGCTGGAATTTAAGACCAAGTCCAAAAAAACTAAACACCAAAACAGAATATAACAGGAGAATCTTACTGAAACATATGCCCACATTATTACCAGTCAAACAGCCCCCTTCCCACACAAATACCTTACAAAAACATGCCTGGTTTTGTTTCCTAGACCTTCCCTCAGCCTGAGCTCCCCTGCTATTCCTGCGTGGACACTCTTGTTACCAAGGGCAGAAGGAAGAGCCTTTCCTTCAGCTCCCTTTCCATGCACTGCAGGAGCACCACCAGCTCTCCCTCTGTACCCAGCTTTCCTCCTAGACATAACCACCCCCTGATCATTCACGTAACAAATCCATCGTGAAAACAGAGCTGAGCAGAATTTTTCTTAATCCAGTAAAATATGCCAGTTTTATCTCAGAGTGAAAACATTTTACAGAAGGCAATGTTTTGTTCTATCTTTTGGTAGCTGGTTTTGAGCATTTTTCTGTTAGGGTAAACGGTGGACTCTGGCCACCAACTAACATGTCCCTGCCCTGTAGGACAGCTCATCACTTCTGGAACTCAGTTCTCCTGAGTGACAGGTCTTTTTTGGCATGGAAGTGTCAAGCTTCCTAACAACGCCCCGTCTCTGTCTGAGCAATGTCAGGTGCACACAGGGACTGGGAAAAGCCAGCATGGCAAGCTTCCCCTCCCCATCCCTGATTTCTGTGCCAGCTGTCAGCAGCCACAGATTGCACTCAGGGGCAGAGGAGGAGCTGGGCAGGCAGGCAGGCACTGTGTCACTCCGGGACTGCAGAGCCCAGCTCAACCTGCCAGCTCTGGAAGGCGTCACACCAGAAGGAAAAAGCAAGAGGAGATGTGGTCCTTCAGCTGTTTGTGCATATGTGCATTGTTTACGCTGCAGCTCTCAGAGTCTGTTACATTTAATTGTTTTGAAAATCACATGGTTTGTACAGACTTTAGACCAGGTAGTAATTCTGAAAATGAGAACTAGCTGTACTGACCATGAGAGTCTTGAAAGAACCTATTAGAGCCTGTCATGAAAACCGGTACTCAAGAGGTCTTGAAATAATTATTTGAGATTATTACAATCTATTGGAGAGCTGTTCATCAGCTTGCCAATCCCTACCTGACAAAATATAGCACCCCTACACAAGCTCTTTATATTCAGCATTTCCATGCACTAATTCCACATGCAAAAGTAATTTTATTGTGATGCACCACAGGCAAAAAAATTCTTGTATGAATGCAATGGATGGTTTCAACACGCAATTTATTAGTTATTTCTTTTTTCCTTTGAAAACACGCCAAAGCAAGCAACCTAATTTGTAGATTATTGTCCCAAGTTATACTTATTTTCCAAATGAAAATTCAGTTAATCTGTGCACAGAATTTTGTAGAAAATTCTGAAGGAAATAGTTGACTGCCATTTCTCTTTACACACGTAACTGCACATTACCCACTTGAAATTAATTAAATAAGATGCTGCTGCTTTTGCTCTTTAATAACTCATCATTATCAGATCACTTATTTTCTAACACCAAGGTCAAGGGACATGAGGTCCCAAAAGCAAAAGGCTGCAATTGCACTTCAACCACAGCCCTTAAGGACAGAGCTCCAGCCGTGTCTCAGCTAAGCTCTGCTCCAGTTTGGTTGCAAATTTCCACAACAGTGTGTGTGAATGCCTTCCCCTTGAAGCACCCTTCCTGTGCCACTCCTCACACATCTTATCCACAGGGCTCCCCTGAGGATCTTCATCACACAACTTTATGGCTCTTTTCTTAGTGACTGCAGCAAAGGAATTCTCCATCAGCCAGAACTTAATTGGAGGAAAGAGGCCAAATAAGAGGTGAGGATCTCATCCAGTTTATTTCCTTAGTCATCATGTAACGGAGCTTCCCTTTTCACCAAGTATGGTGACTCCTCCCCACCTCTCCCAGCCTGCCTTCCTCACTCCTTGCAGGAAGGCCATCCAAAATGGGTGGCTCTACCTCAGAATTTGATTTCAAAGCAGAAACACATTATGGATTCTTGACTGCAACTGACAGAGGCAGAATTTAGCACACAACACACGTTCAATCCACGTGGTTTATGTCACTGAAGACTCTTGGACAAGATACATCCTGGAGGAAGCTGCCAAAGCAAAGAGCAAGGGATCCATGTGCTCACAGCAGGAATTAAGGGATGCTGTGCTCCAGGCTCTCACTAGACCTGCGTTTGTTCCTGTTTCCAGCAGGAAGATGAGACCCATAGAAGGTGTTGGCTGACGCTGAGGGGCTTCAGGACATCCACCCAGCCAGAGCAGAGCTCCAAGCCTGCTTCTTTGTCCTGGTGACAGCACCCAATGCAGCTGCTGCCCTCACCTTCCAACAAGGTTCTGTGATCCTTCAGCATCCCACCAGCCCTTCCTCGCACAAATGAATTATCACCAGAATGCCTACTGCTTATATTGCTCCTCAGAAAGTATTTCAATGAAATTCATGTTGATGAGTAAATACACTGCACTCATTCTATGGATGGGAAAATGAAGATACAGAGAGCTGCAGTGGTTTAATAACCTCTGAAATGAACGCAGGTTTGCTGATTCCCATTCCTCTGACACTGGAAAACCCAAGAAGCATCAAAAGCACCCCAAACCACCAGGCTGTTTTACATTCTATTTGTTTCCAGTCATGTCTGAAAAGCTCTAGAAGCTATTTACTCTCAGAATCGTGTTGCATCTTCCTTATTAGTACTGTACCACATCAGGAACAGTCTATTGAAAAATACACATTTGCTCATAAAAAATTAATCTAACCTATTTTAAAGATGATTGCTCTGATATGTGCATATTTTACAAGATAAAATATTTTTAAATAAAATATTAAAATAAAATATTAAATTAAAAATAAAATACTGAAAAATAAAAATAATAAACTATCAAAATATTTTAAAGGAGTTCTGACTTGCTATTTTACAGCAAGGCTTCAGAGATAAAGCAGCATAGAAACCTACATTTTAAAATGTATGTGATGGTCCCAGTATTTAAAGGGCCAGATACACGGAGGCATCAAAAGTGGCTCAGAAAAAAAGGATGCTTTAAGAAGACAAAGATATAAATACACAATAATGCCATAAAGCTGACACAGTATATTTAAGGTAGAGATCACTCAGTAGTTAAAAATTGGCTGAGTTAAAAACTAACATGGTTCTACCGAATTAGCTTTCTCAAGGCTCAGGGTTACTACTATGATGCACAATTATTCCTGATGTATTTCTCAATTCTGTACAGAGCAGGACCTTGCTAATCTAATTATCCTTTTTCTTAACTGCATAAGGAGACCTAGGGGAACAGGCTCCTCTGCTTGTAATAGTAATTGAATATTTTTTTCATAATGTTATTATAGCAATAAAACAGCACCTACATGCAAAATGAAATAAGCATTTGAAAATCACTGATGGTGCACTTTTGCTACTGCACTATTTTGTCCAATGAATATTTGCAATGGAGTTCATTTTCAGCAATGAAATAAGCACAGTCTAATATACTGAACAGCAGGCCTTGAGGCTACAGCCAGATAAAATATCCCAGAAGTGGCTAAAGATGCACGTTCAAAGCCCAATGTATCGCATTAAGCACATCAATCAATAAAAGTTCAGCTGCACACCTGCATCTAAAGAACTTACAGAGGCTGCCATCACTGAAAGTCTTGTATTCAAAAATAAGTTGTATTTAAATTTTTCTACAAGCTTACTTAAGAAAAACATATTGCTGGATATTATGCAAAACGCAGAGTCCCAGGAATAACGTTTTCTCTCTAGTTCTGATTTATGTCAATGAAAAACTTCTCTCTTTACTGTCAGTGACAGATTATAACTAAGGGTGAACATGATATAATTTTTGAGCTGAACCTCTGTGTCCTAGTTAAAAAAAAATCATTTTACCTGTCTAATTTCACTACCTACCTTCATCAGAGAAGAGCTGTCATATTTTGATGCAAATTCCAGCAATTTACATGTTTCAAGCTGGCAGGCAATGTCTTCCTAGAAAAACTTGCCACCCTTCCACAATCTCCTGTGAAATGGCAAACCAGGTTAGAAAGATAGAGGAGATTGGATTACCTGTCTGCACCAGATCATTGTTTCTAGGAGATAATCCATAAATGATTAATCCTTCTAATGTTATTGAGCAATGTAAGGAGGGCTGCCTGTGACCTATTTCACCCTCTTACACTGTTGTTGTGGGAGCAGCTTTACTGTATAAATTGAACCGAGTATTCTCATTCTTTTGTTTTTATTGAATTGTAACTGTAATTTAATGATTTTTCTCTGTTTCTTTCAATATTATTTTAGCATCTCTTGGATGGACCATAACTGTTGGTAACACTCATATCCAAGATGTCAGTGGATACATAGATGGCTAACTGCTTTTTTTGTCATTTTCCTTGAACTTTATTAAGTTACATTATTTCAGAAAGTGCTGTTGTTTTTAATGTTTCATGCTTCACATTTTCTAGAAGATTTTTCCAATTATATAAGGAGAAAGAAAAGAAAAATGAAAGTCATCCATTCCTTTACAGAATCATTACTGCAATTATTTCATGGCAAAGAAACTTCTAGTTAAATTCACATTTCAGTTTTGCAACAGCCGAGAAATTCAGATGCTATGAAAAGTAGTTCTGTGTTATGTCTGTTTTATACAGAGCATGGAAACATGAAAAAATCCCACACCTCCAGCTGGGTAAGTCAGTAGTCCCAGAACAATCTTCCTAAACCTTGTCACTTCCATGCAATGCTCCTGCTAAACCGGGAGTCCCTTTACACACCATCTTATCCCATCACTTTTCATTGTTTAGATCAACACTGCTGCCCTGTAGCACTGTTAACATGTAGCAATTTGGAAAACCTTCCTCTGAAGGCGGAAAAAGATTTTGCACAGCTAAAAAATAAATATCTGTCACCATGAATATGCAATAAGGTACCTGTGGCTGCAGCATTAGTGCAGAGAGAGCACAGTGCAAGCTGGATCTCCTAGGAAAGGCTTCTGATCCACTTGGCCCTCCAAAGAGCAGAACAACTGCCAGGGAAGGTAACTACACAACTTGAGCAGTTTATACCATATTTGTATAAATGAGGAAAATGCTCAAGTAATGCCACCTGTGAAATAAAAGGATTTTTCAAATAAAATGGCAGCACTTCAAAAAGTCTAGCATCCCCTGCCCCGGGGGTTTTTTTAAACAATTAAAATGCAAAATAAAAGTTCATTAAGTTATTGAGGAGGTTATCACCAGGACAATTTGTCCTATCTAGAACTAACCCCAAATAAACAGTCTGAGAATTACAGCCATTACCCTGAAATTTAGGGTATAGATAACAATGCAATTGCTAATCAATAGCCCAGAAATTGCCTGCTATTACAATTCAAGGAAAACATCTGCAAACAAACCAACGAAAGTGTGTCATTTGCAAAACAGCTCATGAAACCAGGAATTTCTGGCAATTGGTTCAAGTGGAAAACTGCAAAGACAAAATACGAGCTCTATGAGTCACTCAGATTTGCAGGACTCACTGGACCCTAATTCATCCTGGAGTAATAACAGGAAATGCACTGACTGGGAGCACTGGCTGCACTTCTCCCTCATCTGAACAGCAGCAATAGATCTTTCGCTGAGGATATTCAGCCAACAAGGGAAAAACAAGGGGACTGAAGAATGAAGACTTTTTCTGTAGGAAGTTTAAAGGAGTGACTGCAGCCCAAATAAGCTTGGGGATACATAAGTAATCTACTGTGTAAAAAGAGAGGCCAGAAAAAGAGTTTGTATAACAGAACTGCCAACAGCAGAGCAACAGAGAGACCCAGCCATGGTGTCACAAGCAAATGGAAGAGTAAAAGAGGGTCTTTATTACTTCATCTACCTTAATATTGACATGTATTAAGTAGACAACAGTACTTAGGGTAATAAATTATCATATCCTGTCCTATAAAACCCCAGCAGAGTAACCAAACCATAAAACACGATGTTCTCTTCACTTGTTGAAACACAAATGGAATCTGTCCCACTCACAGAGAAAACATGAAAAGGGCATCGTGTGCATCATCCTACTTGCGCCTGGTTCCATGCGAGAATCGGGAACAGGGAGTGAGAGAGGAGCGTTTCCCCAGCACAGCCGCGAGGAGGGCCAGGGAGATTTGCACCACACGACGCTCACAGCACACGCCCGAGTAGCTACAACCTCCCAGTGCACCCCGAGACTCTGCCTGTGCACACGCTGTGCTGTGCTTCAAGGCTGAGGGGGCAGATGACAGCCCGTGCATCATTCCTGATACAAAATATTTCATTCCAATGCAACAGCGGTGAAGATGGGCAGGGAGGATAAATTCACTGAAATGCAGAACTAGAATTAGCAGATGAAGGAGGAAAACAATCCATAACCAGGAACCACCGCTTCCCCTTCTTTCTTCCTGCTCCTTGTGTTTCACTTTTAATGCAAGATGAAGCCAAGGAGTTTTCACAACTGAGATCTCACATAGCAGAAAGCTTCCTTTGCCAATAAGTTGTTAAATTTGAAAGATACCTTTGCTTTATAGTAGTCTTGCAGAAAGGAGCAGTTTGGTGCAGATGTTTAAGATGCCACTTAAAACCAGGGGGTTTTTTAAAGTTTTTGTAATTTTCTTTCTGTTTCAGTTGAGTTCTTAGAATGTTGTTGCACTATAAAACAGTTTTCAAACTTTAATTTCCTCTTATTGTCTTTCTCTAATATTGACTGTTAGTGAATAATGAGACATTTTACATCAAAGTATTGCCTTTAAGGGCAAATACTACAGAACTGGTGAGAACCCAAGTTTTGTGGATTAGGTTCTCCTGTGGCAGAACCAGCAGAAGGACATGGACAATTTGTGGAGCTCTAAGACATTCCATATGGCTTTTGTTGGGTTTTTTACCGATGCTTATGTCCTGGGGTTCAAGGATGAGTTACCAGGATGAAGTTTTGTGTCTAGATTACCTTTTTCCTAAGAAATGCATTTTTACTTTATACTGGAACTGTCTGGCACTAAAACAGGTAAATTATTGCTCTGCCCCAAAAGCTTTACAGTTTAAAAAATTATATTATACTGGGACTTGATATTTCCACTTCTTGTCAGAAAGACTTTTTGTAGAACCACACAGCTGCTGGATCCTTGTTTATAGTTTGTGCATTAAATGTCAGCCATCGTGGGAGAAGCCTATACTGTAAAGCTGTATTAAAATCAGAAGTTTGTCCACCTGCAACAGAGAACAACATGACCTGTGGTAATACAGAGCATAGCAGACATTCTTTAAATTCTCACGAGGGTCAGGAGCTTGCACCAACATGGTTTTGTTTAGAAATTTACGAACCTGGCTTTTATCTGTCAGATTGCACAAAATGCTACAAAGATACTTGAACCTGAGTGATCTTATCTTGGAAGTAATTTATGCCTTGTTCCTGATGAATATTCTGTACTTTCCTGTTCCTAAAATCACCAATAATTGAAACAACTGCAGGAAAAAGCTCAGCGCACTGCATGTTACTTTGTTCTTGTTTCAGCAAACATCGATAATGTACTACATAGCGCTCTATCTTACATATGATGGTTTACTGTCCTGTGTACCTTTCCTTTAACTGAGAAACGTACCTGAGTATGTTTACGATACCTGAGGGAAATATTTAATGCCTAAATTCTTGTAAAATACTGAAAATTCCATATCCCGCTGCAGACTGTGAAATACTGATATACCAGAAAATGACAGACACGGGAGCAAAGAGCATCACCCTCAAAGAGCTGGAAGATAATTCCTGAGCCTGTGACCCAGCTCATCGCACTTCACAGGCCAGCCTGCAATACACTCCGAAGCCTTTGGGTTACTAATGGAGTAAATAAATAATAACAAGACGCAAAGGCCAGCCCTCAGCCCTGCCCACGCGTGTCGGCGGGGGCGCGGGCCCTGCCCAAAGCCC
>VXAZ01009164.1:644017-730249 GCA_013399875.1 Gymnorhina tibicen
GGAGGCGGGGGGGAGAGGAGAGGAGGGGGGGGAGGGGAAGGGGGAGGGAGAGGAGAGGAGGAGGAAGGAGAGGAGAGGTGGAGGGAGAGGGAGAGGCGAGGCCGTGTGTGCGCTCGGGGGGGCAGCGCTGGGGCTGGAGGGCGCTTTGGCTCCTGGTAGCCATTGACTTTTTCTCTTTTTTAATCGTACTTTGTTGTTGTTGCTCGTGCCTGTTGCGCAGAGCCCTTGTTCAGGAAGAGGGCGATTTAAGAGATGTTAGTGTTTGTTATTGCGTTAAAACACAGTTTTTGGCTTGACCACCGGGTTCATCACAGAGCTGTAAAAATGGGAATACGGGGAACTTCACGTTGTCACGTGCAGCCCTGGAGCTGCAGGAACTTTGTGCACTCGTGGGTCACCAGCCCCTGGTGAGGGTTGCTCTGGAAGCTGGAGTCTGAAATAGAACCATGGTCCATAGTTCTGTCGTGCTGTGCTGTTGTTGCTGTCCTTGGAGTAAAACTGTGGAACAGAACATGTCTGATATTTGGAGACTGCCCCAGTCTCAGCATGGGATGGTTGTGGAACACTGTGTATCACACCGAGAGACTGAGAGCATGAACAAAATCTTTTGGAAGGGGTTTAACTTCCCAGTCTTTCTAATAAAAAAAAATAGATAGTTTCTGAAAATAGGAAAGCATATTTTTAGACCTGTGATGTGAAACCTTATGGAAAAATAAGGATATTGTAAGTCTCTGTAATTAAAACCCCATACAAAACCTACGTAACTGTATGAACAAGCACATCCCTGAAGTGCATTTGTTGTCTTTTGTAGGAGAAAACCGACATAGAAGGGACCTTATTTGTGTATAAAAGGTAAGGGTTGGTTTGTTGTTTTGGGTTGATTTTTTTGGGGGAAGGGGGATATAGTGGTGGTGATGTTTGTTTTCCTTCTCTAAGAAAACAAACTCCAGGTGGCTTCCTGCAGAGCTTTCACACTCCTGATTACTTACTTGTCCAGCTGTTAACTGCTGTGTACTCATTCAAAAAGAATAAACTCTGCACATGGGTGAATAACTCTGTCAAAAGCCCCTAAGAGTACTGCTGAGAAAGCATAAAACTTAAATGCTACATATGTACCCACATCAAAAACTAGTTTATTGAGCTTATTTTACTAATCCAGTAGCATTCATTAGTGCATTGAGTTTGTTAAGTGCCAAGTCTCCCTTTGTCTCCTAAAATCCATGAAGTTGATTATGAAAACAATAGAGATGAGAAATTAAATAATCTGCTTCAGTTTACTCCTGGAAAATGGCATAAATTTTTGTAAATGGATGAAGTTGCCCAAAAGCTGGAGATCTCATACTTTCTGGTTTTGGGGGCTATTTAATTTCCTCATCAAAACCATGAAAGAAATTTCCAGTTCTCTAGGATGGGTAAAAGTGTTGAGGAGGAGATCCAGCACATAAAATCAATCATGAGTTCAAGTTTTAAATTACAGGAAAATAAAAAAATCTAAATGAAATAACACTTTGTTAAAGGTAAGAAATAGAAATAATGCAGACTTAAGCCATCCTGAAGCAGACTGTCATAGCTTGGGCATGGCAGTATTTTATCCTGGCACTGTGTAGGGATTTGAGTAACCAGTTCCTGTTACTTCAACTCCCAGCTTGGAAATACTTAGTGTAAGAAAGTGAACCAAACTTAAATAACAAACAAAACAAAAACCAAAGCAAAAGCTTTCAGTGCCGCTAGCTGATGATTTCAAGCAAGTTCTGTGAGATGCATTAAGAGACTCATTTGTGATGGTGAGAGTTGTTTACCCTATCCTTGGAAGCTCTTGACAGATTTTTGCTGATAATTCATTAGGTAAAGGTGGCCACACTGTTACAGAAATCTTCATATTTATCAGCTAATTGTGTCTGATTTTTAGCTTGCCTTCATTGTGCTGCTGTTGTTGATTATACACCTGCTTACAGGCACAGCTGAGTGCTGACAGGACATTCATGCTGCAAGAGAAAACAGATCTAAAACTGTCTTGAACTTTGAATGCTTGCTCGGTGTTTTCTTTTTCCACCTGGTGTCCAGCAAACATCTAGATAATAAAAATTGCTGCACTAAGCAATACAATTCTGAATAATTTAATATGGATTTTCAGGACACTGGGTTAAGTCCTTATTTCCAGAGTCTTCCTTTAGGAAGAAATTACTGTTTATGGTTCCCCCTGTAAATGTATTTCATGCTATTTAAGACAGCAGCTCTTTTTTATTGTCATGTCTATTTACAGTAAGGTAATGGGGCTGTGTAAGTGGTTTGGTTTTTCTCCTCTAATAAAAAAATTCTAAATTGCCTCAAAACTATCTTATGTCAAGTATTGAATACATTTGCATTTTAATGGTGGACCTGCCCTAGTTTTTTTAATAGATTTTTCAGAGGCATATCTTTGATTCAGCAGTTTAGCAGTGTAGAACTGTAGTGTTAATCCTAATCCTGCTTTGAGGTAAGTGTAGTTTGAAATTGAAATTAGGTGGCATGCCATGAAATGGCATAGAAAACAACTGTGAGAGCTTCAGGACTGCTAAAGCTTCACATAATAAAGCAATGGAAATTTGAAGATGAATTCATAAGTTGGTTTCAGAAAATTGCTTATGTTGATGAAGGTATTAATCCTTCGTTTTGTTTTAATTGACACAATAGGTCAGCTTCTCCGTATCATGGTTTTACGATAGTGAATCGACTGAATATGCACAACCTGGTTGAACCAGTAAATAAAGATTTGGAGTTTCAGCTCCATGAACCCTTTCTTCTCTACAGAAATGCTAGCTGTGAGTATAACTCTCTAATCCAAATAAACTTCGGGTTCAGTTTTATAACCTAGATCACTTTTGATTACTGTGATGTCTGTTTCAAATATAATGTAATGAGGCAGGTTCCAGTGAAATATCTCATAATGTTTTCTGTCTACAATGCTAAATTTACATTAATAGCTGTGCTATTATATTATGATCACTGCCTGCTTTCAATAAAGAGAGAGTATACTACCGAAGTGCAATATAGCTCTAGTCTATTTAATGAATGATCTGATAGGTTTAATCTAAACATGTCTCCCTCCTATCAGAATGTCCCCTTGAGTTAAGAGATGGGAACACTGCTTTGGCTGTGCTTTGGTGTACCTAATAGACCAGTCAAGTGTTAATCCCTTCCTCTTTTCCCCTTGGAAGGCCTCTGGAATCTGTAAGAGGTAGGACAGATTCCATCATGGTGACAAAGAACAGCCTAAGGCAGATGGTTTCCTCTGTTTCATAATCTTAACAATCTTCCTTCCATTAACTGTCATGAAGAGGAAAAAGTCAAAACTGGTCAGTAAACTGAAAAGTCTAGGAGATTAGGGAAGTGACTGGCAAGAAACTGGGAAAAGTACTGTATTGAGTTGGGTGTATAGCAGATTGCTTGGTTTGGAAGGAAGAGGAGCTGTAGATGGAGGTGGTAGGGATAGGATGGACCTTAAGGTGGCAGGGAAGAATTGCAGCTGTGAGATTGGTGACATAAGGGAACTAAGAAGTTGATTGATTTATTGGAACTGCTGATGGTATAAGGAAGCAAGAGCTACTGTGGAATTACCATGGTGTGTGACAGTGACTAGAGGATCACTTCCAGGAAGGAATCACAGAATCATTTAGGTTGGAAAATACCTTTATGATCATCACACCCAACTGTTAACTCAGCACTGCGCAGTCCACCACTAACCCACATCCCTCAGTGCCACATGTGCACATCTTTTAAATACCTCCAGGGATGGTGGCTCCACCACTGCCCTGGGCAATCTGTTCCAGGGCTTGACAACCCTTTCCATGAAGAAACTTTTCCCAGTGCCCAATCTAAACCTCCAATGGCACAACTTGAGGCCATTTACTCTTGTCCTATTGTTACCTGGGAGAAGAGACCAAGCACCGCCTTGCTACAACCTCCTTTCAGGTAGTTGTAATCAGAGAAGGTACAGGCTGTGTGCGAGTTCATTAGAAACCCCTGAAGCCAACTGTTTTCCTTTCATTGATGAAAGCTCTCCTTTTCCTGTGGGACACTAGTGTGTAAGATCTGTGGGAGGCTCATGGGATTTAGGGTAGAGATGACGTAGAATAGTACAAGGAAGGGAAGAATTCATACAAAGGTGAGCAAGGAAAAAATTATGGACTGGATGTGAGAATTGCATTCTGAAGTAATCAAGAGTATTTTTTTTCCTCTTATTTCTTTCCCATTGTCATTTTAAAAGACATGGGTCAGAAACTATCCTTTCTTTCATTACCCCATCCTGTCTCCAATGATTGCAGATGGAAAATATCCAATGCAGTTAGTATGTCATTAGTTATTTTCTCAGGTGCCACAAATAAACTGCAGATGAGTTTTTGTGCCCTCTGATAGTGCTTACTTTGTTCAAATACAAGCTTAAAAGCATTGAAAATGGCATCTAAGCTTTTTATTCCTTATAATTTCCACTCCACTAACTCCCTTACATTTTGCATTAAGTTGTTTTGTTTTGGATTATTTTCCTTGCACGAGGTTTTCCAAATTTTATGTCCTCTGAAAGAGTTAGAAAACAAATCATATGGTTGAATTGTGTTAAAGCTGTTTGCCTCTATTTGCATAGTTTGTGAATTTGCAGGCAAGTTTGGATTTGCAGACAAATTTCAACATGTTTTATTTGTGTGGGTAGATCAGGGGATTCTTGTCCAGGTTCTCTTCATGTGGAAGGATCTTCACTTCCGCTCAGTTGCCTGCTGGCATGAAAAACCTTTGCATTTTTGGAACTAATTCAAATCAGAGCTTTAAGCCAGTGGTTAATATAATGTGTATCTCCAAGGGCTTAATGTCGCGTTTCTCTAATGGCTTCTGGTGAAGTTCTTCTGAGATCCCTTAATGACTGAACGAGAATGGACTGCTAGTTTGTGTAAGGAAAAGCTGCCTCTTACACAACCCTGTGTCTTGTAGAGTGGCTTTTGTTGTGTCCTTGAAGAAATCTACTGTCATCATTAGAAACCCTTTATGAGTAAGTTGCCCTCTTAAGGTTGCTGAGTGATTGAACTGCTGATTCTATTTCTTTAGCTTACAGATGGGCAATGGCTCAGACTATCCAGTAAAAGCCTAAAATCATGTTAATAGTGCTGTTTGAGAGAGACAAACATGCCTTGTGCCTCTTTAGTTATGTTGTAACAGGATCAGTACCAAATAGAGATTTGTGCTTCACCCGGGCATGGTAGAAACAGTAGAAGATGATCAAAGCAAAATTATGTCACCACATATTTGGGGAAGGTTCCATGTCAACAATATTTATAACTGAATGTGATACTACTGCATTACAAACTTCATGTTTTCACTTTGTTCTGAGGTTCTGTCTTGACTTAAGTAGATAATAAGGCCAAGTCTGTTCGGTGCAGCAGATCAGACCTCTGGCATTTCTGTCTTCAGCAGCACGAGAGCTGTTCTGAGGACAGGAGTAACCTACTCCAGTCTGTGCAGAGCTGCTAACAATTTACGTGAGGAACTTTACAAGCAGTCTACAAACATCATTTTTGCTTGGCTGAAGGCTGTAAGAATGATTTGCCTGTCATACTAGATCATAATATTTTGGTGGGGTTTTACTGTTCTTTTGTAGTTTGATTTCTTCAAATACTCTTACTATACAATGGAATCGTTGGTTTGCTGCATATCAGAACTTACTTTGTTGAGCTGTGGACATGAGATACTTTATCCAATTGCACAGATGCATTTTCATACTCTTAGACCAAGACTGAGTAATTGCCATTTTATTCTTACGGGAAATTACTGATTTTCACAGCTCTTGGGGGGAGTCCTCCTGTTTTTGCAGGGTAGGGCAGGAAGGAAACTTCCATGGGCATTCTGGAAGGAGAACAGACCAAGTGATACAGTACCTTTCTTATATCTACATTTTGCTGTTCTCTGAGTGAAATGGAAGACACTTGGGTCAATTTGTTATTCATTATTCTGTGAGGTTTCCCCACCCCCTCCCATCCCAGTCCTACCTTTTTCATATTTCAGCTCTTAATGGGAAATCTTTCCTCACTCCAGAATTTTTGTTCTCAAAATTATTCTGGCTTTTTACGGTTCCAGCCCCAAAAGAATATCAAANTTCTCAAAATCATTCTGGCTTTTTATGGTTCCAGCCCCAAAAGAATATCAAACCTGAAAAGTTGGATATAATGCTGCCCCAAAACTTCATTTATTTGTGGGGCATAAGACCCTAAAAAGCAAAGATGATGAGAGGGTGTGACTAAGAAGCTGTGAGAAATTATATCACTTGCAGTGGTAAATAGAAAAAAGGTATTCTTGTTTTCATTGTTATAAAGAATTAAAGAAAGCAAATATCTCCAAACATGAACAGATCAAGAAAGTATCAAATTGAAAAGAGATTGTTTTACTTACTGTAACATTTTAAATTTAGAATTACTCTTGAAAGGTAAAAACTTTGAGATTCTACTTCATACTTAATATGCCATATTTTATTTCTTAGTCTGGAATAGGTATTGCCAGGTATATTTGATCCTTGTTGAACTTGCCCTCTGAACACATGCACATTCTTTAGAGTATTCTGAGTATTTGTTCATGAAACACTGAATCCCATTGACCTATTTTTTTTTAAATGAACCTAAGCTTGTTTTCTCTTGTCTGTGTTTTGTGGTAAGCATGTTAAACTCTGTTTTAAAAAATGCATGCAATTCAGCCAGTAACAGTAATAATAGTCCAGTCTGACTCAGTTCAGTACTTCCCTTCAATCTGTAGTGGGAGAAACTGGAGCTGTTAGTTAATAGTTTGCTTAATAATTGAGGAAAATTAGTGAAAGTTTTAAGCAATGGCAAGCTTACCTCTTAAAGTCTGCAGAAAAGATTCTTCTGAGCCTTTCTCATGTATAATTTTTCCTTTGTATCGGTGGTGTTGGTCTTGAATAAAAGGGTTTTTAATCCAAGCCAGTTCACTTGGGAGGTCAGGCAGGCTGATTTCCATGGTGCTGAAAAGACAGATGTTTAGCATAAAAGTTGGGTATTAAAATAAATGGTCCTTGTTTGGTGTGAGGTTTTTGTTTGTGGTGGTGTGGTTTTTTCCTTTCTTCTTAGCCCTTTCCAAGGTAAAGAGTTAGTAATACAAAAATAATGGATTTTGGAGAGGTTTATACATTTATGGAAAACTCAAGTTACGAAGTGCTGTCCTCTGGGCTTGTATTATTGATGAAAACAACTTGTATCCAGAACACTGAAAGTGAAATGAGTTGCCTGAGAAATGTTTCAAAGAGCTCCTGCCTGATGTCAAAACTGGTAAGGAAAGTCTCTTGTTATCACACATGTTCCATTAAGTGTAACATATCTCTGTGATTGCTGAGGCTGCCTGGCTCTCCAGCAAGCACATTAACCCAGTGGTTTAGTCTGAGATAAGAAAGGAGCCTGTTCTTCATATCTTCATAGCAGAAGAAACAATGCAAACTGGGGGAGGGGAGGAACAATTGGAGACTGTAAAGAAGTTCTAAAAATACACTGTTTGACCTGAAGGATGGCACTCTAACTGCAAGAGGTTTTCTGCTGTGGTTTGGGTTGCAAAGGAGGAATCCCTTTCCTTCCATATAATACTGTCAGATGGCAGTTTGTTAAAGTGTTCCTGAGCTTGGATGCTGTTTGGCACCTGCTGAATTACTCCATGCTCCTGCTTGTGGGATTGTGCTGGGAGGTGTATTTGTGAAGTGGCCTTAGGTATTTAAAACAATAGCAAAGGGAGGAACTTTTTCCATTCGTTCTAATGGTTTATAAATCCATGTGGCAGGCTAATATCTACATTGAGGAAATAAATATGAGGAGTGTCAGTGAAGATGATACTAGAGCTACATGACTGAGGAGAGGTGGCATTTCAGCTGACATTGCTACTGGAAGAAATATGAGCTCTGAGAGAGCTTTATGTCATTTTGCCTTAAACTCTATTTGAAGTGTAAAATGATGCATATATGTGCTCTTCTTTATGGGAGTGAGATCGGGTTGTTTTCCATGATTACATTATAGGAGGGATTTCAAAATACGAGTACTTTTCTTTCAAGAGTTTGAAAGACTCCACTTCCAGTTGTTCTGCTTCCTTGTATGGCAACATCTAAATTGGACCTGTAAAATAAAACTTTTTTCTCCCTTGTACCAGCTCTTCCAGATAGTTAAGGGAAGTTTTAAACAAATCATCTCTTCGAATGAGTTGAAGATGTATTTGCACAAATGGCTAAACTGCCAGAGGGAAGGGAGTGACAGTGTCTGGAATCTCCAAAACTGGCAGTGCTGATGAGTCCATGTGCACTTCCTCTGGCACACAGTTCCATTTTAACAGTTTTGCCTTCCTGTGCGTCCCAAGCTTCTTGTTTGTGGTCTCTCTTATGCTCAGATGGCCTTTTGTGGAGCTGATGCAGAAACAGGATCAAGGAGCTGGTCTGGACTAAAATGTACCCAGCTGACATTAGGGAGAGGGGCCACTTGGGGTACAATGGGTTAACAAAGCTGTGGGAGTGGGAGAGTGGGGACACTGCCTCTTGCTGCTTACTTAAAATGAGAGCTGAAGTGAAACTACAGTTTGGGGATGCAGCTTCATTTTATGTTGCCGAGATGAGGCTTCTGTCTCGCAGTGGCACTTGGCTATTGCCACTCTTAATCCAGCTTATAGAAGAGTCCAAGACCTTCCTTTTGGTATTATTCAGCTGTTAGGCTTGAGCAGGAAGTCTTCCATAATCCTTCTGTTCTCTCAAAAGCTCTTTGGTTTTCCATTTCAGTTTTAATCAGATTTTAAGAATTGATCCAGACAAGTTTGGAGAGAAGTTGAGTGTTATGTGTTTAGATAAATATTTATGGGCCAGTGTTTCTAACAAAAATGACGTGTCAGAGAAGAACATAGATGAAGATAATGGATTACTTCTTTTAGTTTTATGAAACCTGATTTGTCTGTGGTACGGGTTACTCATTACTTCAGGGCTGTCAAAATGTAATGTGAATCCTACAGAAAGATTTGCTGCTGATGATAACAAACTGCTGTTACTTGATTGCTAAAGATGCTGCCCAGCACTCAGTGTAGAAAAGCTGGAGGGAAAAATGAATCACTTAATTCAGTGGCTTCTGTTCGATGAAACTCTTGCAAGAACTGCAGTAGAGAGGTGCCGACAGACTTAGGAATGTTCAGCTAATGTTTAGGCTGGGTATAGCAAAAAAGTCACATATTTAAAAAGAGCTGGTAAGAATCAACTCTGTCTTTGCTATAAGGATGTTCACAATTGAAGCTGCACGCATGTAGGAAAGTGCAGTGTATATATAAGAAAATATGTATCAAATATTAGTAGTAATGCTGTTGGGACACACAATTCTGGAGAAGGGAGCTGAACTGGCAGTACATGAGGCCTCTTGGAAAGAGGGAGGTGAACATTCCAGCCTGTACCTACATTAATGCCCGAGTTCATTTGTAATCTGCTTTGCATCTTGGTGATATTGTTAATGTTTTGCAGTGACTCCCTGTGATTGCTTGCCAGTAGTACAGAGTGGAAAAAAGCCTGATACTCTACACCAAACTGAGATTTGGGTCTACTTGTGGTCTTGCCTAGGCCTGTTTCTGGCAGAATTGAGTGTGACTTTTATCATTTGTTCCTTGAAGATATTATTATAAGTTCCTTGTCATCATTTCTTCAGCAAGTATACTTTTGAAGCAGCTTTCTCCTCTTGGCAGTTTGTCTGATAATGAAGTCAGGGAAGGACCTTTTCTTCAGTGCTAAAATATGAGCTACTTCTTTAGTCACATAACAAAATGGAAACTCCGTAGGTTTCTATGCAGCAGAAAAATCCTACAACTGGATTTTTTTTTATTATTACTAAATTGCAAAGTTTAATAAAAACATTTCATAAGCATTGGCTTATGAAATTTCATAAGCATTAGTATGAAATGCTTTTTTATTGGCTTATATCTTTTCTGCATTGATTTCTTCGTTTATGGCTTGGAAAGCTTTGTTATCTATTACTTAAGCTGGAACCTGTAAAGAAACAAACACCAAAACTAATACAGCTGTTATTTAATAAAAGAAAGAGAAGCCAAGAATTTCAGTTTGTTGTAGGATATTGTTCTAGAAATGAGTAACTTCTTGAGGATTTTGGCCCAACGAAGTACATCTGGGATAAGTTGAAGGGCCAGAGAAAGTTTGATAAATAATTGCCCTCTTTGCCATGGCTTGACATAATTTTGACTGGGCTTTGATTGAGGTTTTTGAGTATTTTGAGAAGGCGAAAAAGCGAGTAAAGAAAAAAAAACTGATTTCACTGTGAAATAAAAATTACCTCTCTCTGGAAATGGTTGAGTAAGTTTTTTTTAAACATTCCTTTCCTTCACTTTAAGTGTATTTATAATCAGTGATTTCAGCTACATAAAATCATTGACATGAACTGCAGTATAAAGATGAGTTTTAAAAGGCTGACAGCATCTTTTTCAGAAATTGAAATACTTCAATGGTAACATATGTAAAGTGTCCAATTGCCCTTGATGTTCTTGCACTTTATGCATTGACAAACCTCATAGGTGAACTAAGATTTAAAATAATCTGCTTTGTGGGCTGGATTCAATACAATTCCGAAAAGAGTTGTGGAGCTTTGTGGTGTTGGTCCAGCTGTGGGGGCAGTGAGGAGATGAGCTGGTGTGTGGGTAAGGGCCCCTTGGAAGGATTGCTGAGGGAGGAGCAGCTCATGGCACCGATGAAGTTTCTCCCTCTGATGGAGGCTCAGTGGTTGAGCTCCAACTCTGCAAACTTTCAATGGAATTTTACTTATTCTGAAAGCGAGAATGAGGCTGAATGTCTTGCTGAGCTGGAACCCTTTTGCTCTCATTGCTTTGTCCTTGATACCTTCAAAGAGCAGGGGTCACTAGGAATCTAAAGCTGTTCCATGAATGTGACAGTGTGATGGGAGCTTTGGTACTGCTTCCTTCTGGAGAGGGAACCTTCCAGAGAGGCTCTGACTGAGCTGTCGTACTGTAATTCAGAAGTTAATTTTGGTCTTCAAATTTGACAAATTTAAAAAACGGTGGTTTTTTTAAAATGGATATTCCTTGGCCTAGTTTAAATGGTAAAGTCAGTAATTCAAAACAAGAGGTTGCAGCTGTAGTGAGAAGGCACCTGCTGGTTAAAACTTCATTTTCCTGACACTTTTGTTTACAAACAGTATCAAGATTCTGTAGTTCTTCCATTTAATCTGATTGAAGTTGTATTTATGTTTGCAGATGTGTTATTTCTGATTACTTTATTGATAGTAGGAGTCATTATAAATAGTAGGTGGTAACAATATTTCAGTGGAAATTGATGGAAATTCATATGTTGCAGATCTAATGGACTACTGGGTTTTTTGCTATTGATTTAATTACATTTTGCCTTTTTTTGTCTTACACTTGCTTTTTTTCTTGTTTTCTAGTGTCAATTTACAGTATTTGGTTTTATGACAAGAACGACTGTCATCGAATAGCAAAACTCATGGCTAAGTAAGTACTGGGGCCTTATTATTCTGTAAGCCTTTTAGAACTTAGTAAATGTGTCTGGTTTTTTCTTCACTCTCCTAAAATGGAGGAATACAACATTCTTGCTCATACAAGTTTTTTTTTTACTAATGAAAATTATAGTTTTGTTTTTAAAAAAACTGCAGCATTAAATTTTCAGTTAAGTGATAAAAACATGAGTTGAAGTATTAGTTGGCATTCTCCAAAGAAAGCAAGTACAAGCACTGTTTATTATTTTACATTCTATTTTGTATGGGGATGCTGGCAAAAGATTTTCTAATGCAGAGAGTGTAATGAAATAAATGATGGTTGGGGTTTTTTGGTTGGTTTTGTTGTGAGCTATTTTTTTGTTTGGATTTTTTAAGAGTTATTATTCCTGACTAAAGTGAAGAGATTGGAGAATAGTTGGAGAACTGGGTAGAATCTTCTAGAATTATAGTGGGTTTAGGAGAATAAGTAAAACTGTGAAATAATAAGAGCCTGGTGTTGTTAATTCCTGGATTTTTTGGTAGTTACTCTTGCTAAAATGCAAAATGCAGATGTACTGCCCAGGGTATCTTCTCATCCCTCACTCTCAGTTTTGCTCCTCTTCAGTATCTCACTGCTTTCATGAACCCTCTTATCTCTTGCATGCCTTCAGCAGCATGTCATGGCTTGCCAGTCAGGCCACCTTGAAGACTTGCACAATTGAAATACATGGAAATATATAATATTTAATTATATGAAAACTAGCCACAACATAGACATTCTAAGCTGCATTCTAATTTCTTAGTGTATGGGTGTTTGGTGCGGGTTATTTTTGCTTTTTTTTTAGTATTATTATTTTCTCACAGAAGCAGTGAGAGACAACACAAATGACAGACATTGATACCAAGATCTCTTTATAAATTCTTTTTCTTTTTTCTCATCCTGATAACCCCATTTCCCACTTGATTTTTTTCTTCCCAGTTATGTTGGACTTCTTACTGTTATTTGGTTTGTCCGTATCTAAGGATTAACTGTAAGGATGGAAAACAGTTGTGTGAAACTGGCTCTTGGATGTTGTTACCAAAACAAATAACAAAATGTCTATTGCCTCTCCTCTTTATAAACAGAGCATCAGAAGGACATGGCTTCCTCTTTTAATGCACCTTTTGATCCAAAACCATTAGATGAATGTTTGAAGTGTGTCAGAGAGTCGAACCCTTCAAACTCTACCATATTCTTGTTCTGTCACACACAATGCAGATCTACAGTGCAGAGCTAAGTTTCAGACACCTTCAGTCCATTTGGTGTTAAACTGGTATGGTCACTGTAGCACAAATGATGGGCTACAGATACTTCAGGAATCTTAAAAACTGTGATCAGGTAACAGATCAGTCTAACCATAGCACAGCAGTCCCTAAAGCACATTTACCCTTTTGGCTGGGTTGCAATATTTACATTTTCTTCCAAGAGTATTAATTTCGTTCTGTAGTTTTTTTGTCTTTGGGGTGGAAATTTGGATTTGCACCCTTTTGTTAAGGTGGAATTTTTCCTAATCACTGATAGGAAAGAGTGCTGCCTTTATAGTACCTCAGCACTTTAAAAACATAGCCATAAAAGGTTTCAAGGAGATTTGCATTCTCTTCCCTGCATTTGACTTGACCTTATTGTGCCAGACTGAGTTAACAAGATTGCAGGCCATCCATTTATATTTTGGTGGCTTATCTTTGAAAAGAGAAATAAATTAGGCTTTGTAATCACAGACTTCACTTCTCACGTTCTCTCCCTCCCCCTGCCCTTCTGTGAGGTTGTGCCGGGTGTATTTTCAATGCTGTAACTGCAGATATTCTTCAACAAACTGTCGCAGCAGCTACTGTGTTCCTGAAGGAATGTGTGCCTCTTCCACTATCTGATATAATGGAAAGAAACAGCAGGCCTTGCTTAAAAAAGATTTAATCCTGGATTGCACACAGAGCATGCTCAGTGTACAGATTTGCATTAGTTGACTTTTTCCCCCCAGGAAAGGTATTTAGGTATTTGATTTACAGAAATCTTTTTTTCTCTTTTCTTTTAAGAATTCTGGAATTTTCTGAAATGAAAACATTTCATGGGAGTCATCAAACTCCTGATTTCAGAAACATAATTTGTTTCAAGTTAAGATGATTGACTGAGGGATGACCTTTCTAGAAGAAGTAGGACAGAAACTGGAGGGCTTCAAATATTTGAGAAAACTATTGCATTCTGACTATAACTTTGTAGGGAGGGTTATTTTTAGCTTAGTTTGTAAGCTTGTTTTACCCTGTGTCAGTAGTCAGACCCAAAGGTGGCTTCAGGGATACAGGCAGCAGAGTAGAATTGGGACAGGATCTGAGAATTCTGAGGATACAGTTTCACATTTTATTCCATCACCACCATTGAAATGTAACCTGCACAAGACAGAAGATGGAGTTTGAGCTATTAGACAATTACCTAAATGAAAAGAGAATTTGTTATTCTTCAAAAACAAGTAAACTTTAAAAAGGTAACAAACACTTCATAATGAACGAGAGAAGAGTATTATGAACTGTTTTTCAGAAATGTTTATGAAACATTTCTGTGAAATGGATGCACTCCTTGAAGATGTTTTGCTGTGGGATCAGTGAGTATTGTTTTCATGGGAGGATGTTTTATTGAAACCTTCTGGGCCAGCTTATTAAGGCAGAAGGAGAGTCTCAAGAGTGAAGCCTTTGCTTTGCCTGCCAGGCGGCACATGTGTGACTTCAGTTGCCCAGAATCTTCCCTTTAACTGAAGTGTTTCTTTTTTCTTGTACAATTATGCTGGCACTTAAAATCTCGGCAAAGCATTCTGATTCTCTTACCTTGCTCTTTCTCAGCATTAGTTTTGGAGTTGAGTTTAGAGAGGTCCTAAGCCAGGACTGGGTGACCGTGTGAGGTGCTAGAACAAAATGTTCTCTCAGGGCGTCACCATAGAAACGCTTGTGGAGTATTGAGCTGCTTCATCCAAACAAGCACATGCTGCACTTCTTGGAAATTGTCAGGGTTACATTGGCCTCCCTATTGTGAGTTACCTTTGCAGGTGACGGCTGCTTACAGAGAAGACTGGAAATAGTCAGAAGCTGGTTAAATAACCAGCTTGTATGACTAAAAGTTCTGAAAGCAACATCAAATTGTTAAAAGCCAAATCTAACCCTTTTTCCACTAAACACAACTAAACTCTAGTGAAGTAAAGAAGCTTGGTTGCTAGAAAACTGGGAAGAAACTTCCAAAACTTGAACTATTTTTTTCCTTAGAAATTTCAACACAGAGGTGCATATAAATAATTACAGTCTATAAAATCTGGAGTTTGTCCTGAATCCTAACTGACCCAAAGAAACTGGAGGCTGGAATGATTGACACTTTCTGTGATTGTTGTGATGGCACCTCTTGGCTCCCCCCTCAGCCATCAGTTCCACAGCATGAGAGTTCTCAAGTGACATGCCAGCTCCAGAGCTCTGCCCTGTTTACAGTGCTTGTTTTTTCTTAACATATTTGATTAATTCAGGCTTAAAAAAGAAGGGATTACAGGCTGGTGTGTGTTTATTTCAAGAGGATAAGCTTTAGCGCATTGCACAGCCATGTATATCTTGTGAACTGCATATGGATTAGGAGTATATGCTGCTTTTATTTTTATTAATGAAATGACCAGGTACACATCATCTTCTTGCATCTCTTACCTGTCCTTCAAATTGAAGGTTTTTGATACTTGAGGCAGGCAGGGATGGAGTAGAAGCGGTAAATAAACCATAGACACCAGAGGCCAGAGGAAATGCAGGTAATTGGAATGACTACAGGGCAGCTTGAGAAGGAAATGGTTTGCTGTTCTTTCCGGAGCCTTAGGTGGGGGTGTGAGGGGTAACTTGCTTTAAGTCCTCTTGCAGACTGATTCCAGAGACATCTGGTGTAAGCCAGCTCTCTTCCTTCCCACTGTCTCTGTGTGTTGCATAATGGTAGGCCTCATCCTAAACTAGAACTGTTTGGTAATAGATTTTTTTGAATGACATGGCTTGACTTGGCTAAATATGGAAAAATGCACGTTAGGAAGTAAAGAGTAAAAAATGTATCTTAGTCTATGGTATAATACATGGGCTTTTTGTGTATCACATGCTTGGATGTCCACATATTTCATTGTGAAAATATCTAAACATGAGAGTTTTATGGAAGTAGTGTTTACTGTAGGCAAACTCTGTGAGAGACAGACCAGTGCTCTGTGAATAGGAGATAAATCGTCCAGACCATTTGACTTGTATAAACCTTGTGGCAAATGAAAACTTGTGTAACTTTGGTCAGCTATGTGTTAGGCTTTTATTCAGGCAGAAAAATGGGTTAATGTGCTGGGAGTACATTTTTCTTTACTGCTTTTTGCAAGATGTTAACTCTAGTTAAATTTTTAAATCCTGTTTCTCCTTTCCTGTTTCAGAGTGGTTGAACAAGAAGCTCAGAGGTCGCAGCAAGTTTCCCAGGACAGAAAAAGTCCCAGCAGGACCAATGGCTGCAATGAAAACAGGCCCATTGACATCCTGGAAATGCTTAGTAAAGCCAAGGATGAATATGAACGAGTAAGTAAATGTCTCTTTTCTGGAAACAAGTTTTTAGCATATCAGCTGTGCTTTGTTTAAAGGGTGGGCAGTCTCTGCAATAGTTTCAGCAGCCTTGTTTTCAGACTGATGTGTTGTTCCCTCCCTCAGGAGCACTGTACTAGGAAATACTCTCTGATTTCAGGCAAGATGGATTGGATCCTGATCATGTGGTCCAACTTGAAGTGTAGCAGGGTAGACCCATTTTACAGTGATTTCTCCTGCTGTGACTAAATTTTGTCTCTGGGAATAGCAAATAAAAGTTGTGCCCAATAGCATCTGTCTCTTCTTAGTCTCAAAAGATGCCTTGTGGTGTTAGAGACTGAGTCATTCAGTACATTTGTAGACTCTATGAAGCATATTTCTTAATAGCTGTAGCCTAAATGTAACAATACTGTTCCTTGTCTTTCTGTTCCCCAGTTTATTACTTCTGTCCTGTCTACTGTTTCTCCTTTTAATAAATTAATTCAGCTCAGAAGGAAAAGTCTGTTATCCTTTGCCAGTGCAAAATTCACAAGGCTACATAATGAGGAATGTTAGTTCTCTTAGGAAAGAATTACTTTATACAGTTTTGAGGACCAAATTCATAGGTGCAGGATGAATATAAAGGTAATGTGTGGGAGATCCAAAAATGGAAACAGAGATTCTGAACACACCTCTTCCCGAGTGTAATAGTACTGGAATGTGCCATAGTAAAGCAATGTGTGAGTATTGCATTGCAGAACCATGGTGTGGCTTCTGTGGCTGTGCTGGTGGGAGAAGAGTGAGCACATTTGTACAGTGCTTGATTCCTTCCAGGAGTTGCTTGTGCAGCAGAGTTCCTTTGAGTACTTGGGATCTGAGTCTTTGTGGGATTCTAGATGGTTGCAGTACAATGTGGGATGAGGAGAAAAGAGTAAGCATGTGGATTAAACCTTGTCTCTGTCTGATGTACATTGAGGTCAGGTCAGTGTGACAAACAATACACTGTCTTTGAGCCAGGGTAGATACTAATTTCTGGAAATCACCCATATGTTCTTTCAATGCTTTAAAATACAGATGAAAAAAAAATTACTTCTGAATGTGCGTGTATCAGTGCTATTTGGGGAGAAGGTGTCTCTGTATGAAGGCCAGCATTGTGGAAGTAGCAGCTTTTGTGAGATTACAGAAGGAAACATCACGACCTGCATGATTCATCTTTCAGTGGTGTGGCAGTTTAGACATACTTGAAGAAATTGAAGTCTTTTTTGCAAAGAAGGGAAAAAACCCCATACCACAAGAATGCACTGCTTTGGTAGTGGCCTCCTGGGTTGTGATGAAGCCTTTCTCCCTCTTTGTGCTTGCAGTACTGGGTAATACACATTTCCAACAGATGGCTGTTGGATGGGATATTCCAGCTTGTCGTCTAATTTTCAGATCTTTTACATGTGAAGCTTCTGAAAAGCTTTTGCTAGAAACAAAGTTCCTAAACATCATGGATGAAGCTCTGTAGAAAAGTAAAATTCTGATGTGGAAGTGGTATGCAGATATTTTAATGGACAGTCAACATCTGTGGTGCCAATAATACAGCTGTGAAATAGGCAGGGCATGGGCTACAGCAGAGCTACTTTAAAATTGGGGGGGGGTGTATCTTCATTTCTTCTTGTTGTTGTATATGTGTGTGTTTGTTTCTTGATAGTTTTAGAACACCGGTGAAACTGGAATAATTACTTCATTTCCTTTTTGTGTGTACATGAACCATAAATGAACCTGTTCATGTGATCCCACCAGAGCCTGCTGTGATTGTAGTTGTGTCCAGTTGTCAGAAAAGCAGAACTGAACAATGTTGGTCACGTTTCAAGCAAACTTCTTTGGAGAATGTTCTGTCAACCACCTCAGCTTTAGCAACAACCCCCTGGCACATTAATTTTGGAACTCCTTGTAGCCAGTGTGTGCCAATGTTAGATGAAGTAACCAACTTGTTTGGAAGATGGCTTCTTGAGAGACCTTTCCTGTCTTAATTCTTCTTGAATAATTTTATGGCACTTGGTAATTATGCATGAATTTGTATTTAGGAGCAGAAAGTACTTATCTGCCTGGTACATTCCAGATGGATCATACAGTAATCCTTGTGTGCAGCCCACATGAGATTGGCAGAGTGTCAGCATGAGAAGGGGGCAGAGGGAGTGAAAAAGAGATTTATGAAGGTCTGAGTGATTTAATCTAGGATTCCAAATCAGATTAATCCTTCAAGTACACACTACATCGAGCCCATATGTGAAAATGAATGAACTCTGAGATTTTTTTTTAATGAAGTGAATGGATGCTTTTTATAGTGTGGTTTTTGTGTGTATTTCAGTTATGAGCAGGGAAACATACTGCAGCTTATCCTCTAGTGAAAAGAAAACTCTGCCTTTCCTGATTTTATAACTAGAAGGCCTCCAGCATTTCAGGCACAAAGAGTTTTGACCTTGAAGTTTGTGGCTAAAAGTCAGAAAGATAGGAGAGTCTGTGTCTCTCCTCTGTCCTTAAATCACAATATAAAGGCTTGATATTGTATTTATTGCTTTCAGTTAGAATTTGAATACAAAAGAATAAAGCTCAGATTGCTTTTTAATCTGTTGCTAAAAATTAACCCATATTTTACTGCTTTGGGTAAGATACCAGACAATCATCATGTGTTGTGCTAACAGTTGAGCTCTATCATATGCATAAGGTGTAGTTTATGCATTGAAGGCTGGATTATTCTACAGTCTGGGTGTTTTCAGTGGTGATTTTAATGGTGATACAATAGATATATTGGTTTATGTTTATTAAAGATGAATGTCAACTCCATCTGTGAACATAGTGTGTTATAATGCATCTCTCTTGCCTGGTTTTGTCTTGTTGACAGAAAACGAAATTAACACCTGAAAATAAATGTAGATGGCTGGTTAAATCTGGTGGAAATAAGTTGGTGTCAAGCTCTCTTTCCAGCCCCTTAAGAGTGATTTGTCAGGATTTTTTTTTTTCTGAGCAGTTCTAGTTTGGGTTCCTGATTTAATGATGTATAACAAATTTCTCTGTTAGCGGGCAATGCAGATACAGGATGTGAAAAGCCCACCTTTTCTTTCATTTCTTTCATTTCATTTTCTTTCAACATTATCATTTTCTTTCTTGGTGAAAAGGTATAAAGCCAGTTGTATTTTCTCTTTGTTTTTCTTGTAAGAATAAAGTGTAAAAGCTTTATGACTGCATACCAGATTGTGGATGTCTTGGTAAGATTTTTATTTCCTAAGATTTCTGAATTCCACAGTGTCTTACAAAAATCAGCGCTTTGTACATCATCTGTATTTCAGCCCAAGTCCATGTAAACAGGACTGTATAGTGGATAAATGTAGACTAAAACTCATGTATTTGTATTAATTTTTAATTTTTTTCCCTCTCAGAATCAGATTAGTGACCTAAGTATTATATCAAGTTCTGGAATGCAACAAAATTCAAATCCTCCAAAGCCAGAAAGCACAGAGCCTTCAGAACAGAAGCCTTCATTACAAGTGCAAGAGCAGGTATGTTTCATCCAACCCTAAATGAAGGGTTTTTTCATTTAGTACTTTGTTTTGGTACCACAATTGATTTTTTTCTTAAGATGCCTTCAGTGTTTGCTCAATGTATTATTGCTTTAAACAAACAAATGAGTTTGAAGACTTTTAGGATCCTAAATTCTGTCTTTTTACTTAGCATTTTAAAAATAAGAGGCTATGTCCACACTACTGTGAATATCCATGCTTAAGTGGGCCATCTTGGCTTCTGGAAGAAGTCAGTCCGTGGAAATGTGTGGGATGACTTGGAGGGACAGCAAGCAAGGAAAGGTGACTGTGCCCCAATGGTCAGGTCTTTCACTCAGGACCTCAAGCCCTGGTCTTGTGCCTCAGACATTTACTGAAGGCTGGTCTGTGCTGCCTTCAAAGCCACAGCTGTGGTCCTGCATAAGGAAGGTGCAAGTCTTGATACAAGGCTTTTTAGAGATAGATTTAGAAAAAAAAGTAAGTAAGTTGTGCAGTAACTGAATGTCCCTGTAAGTGCCATGGGCCTGCTTGCAGTGCCACCCAGTGGGCACGGGACGGGCGGTGCTGGTGCTCCTCGGAAATGCCCCATGGAAAACTCCTCTCCCTGCCATGGTTCACTGGGGTGTTTCTGATGCAATAAATCACCGTGCCTGAGAAATGAAATCCTCTAGGAAAATGTGGGCAACCTTGCACTTAGTACTTGTGAACAAAATAAATAGTTTGGAGGAGTAGTAGTAGTAGTAGTTTCTAGGATGGGCTAGGGCTGGGGCTGGGAAGCAGGAATCTGGGGTAGGGGTCGGGTAGTAACAGTTAATGGATTAAAATCAGGGGTGGGGAGTTTGCTGGGATTATTTTCTGTCACAGCCCTTCCAGCCCCTCAGCAGCACCTCTGTTTTTGGGTCAGTGATGGAGTGACCCCTGGCAGCCAGCTCTGCTTGCTGCATGCCACATCTGGAGACCTGGCACCAGGGTTGCCTGAGGCTTTGTTTTCAAAACACGTATTTTCTTTGGGTCATTCCATGTAGACTGTACAAAATCAGCTGAAATGCTCCACCTGACAGTGCATGGAATTGCAGAACAGGAATCAATTAACTAGCAAAGGAAAAACTGGAAAGATAAGATTCTAACACATTGCTCTAAAGTAATTAAAGGGAAAGTTGATTTACAGAACATGTAAAATGTCATCTTTTTAATTCTGTTGAGCTATTTAAAATAATAGCTGCAGAGATATTGGAAAAAATTAATTGGGTAACATAAGTGATAGTTCTGTGAAGCCAGTTAACTGGGTTCAAATATATCTCAAATGTGTTGGTTCTAAGCCACATTTTTAGTAACAAGGACAACTGAGAGACTGCTGTAAGACATTCCATTTTAACTATAAAAATACATTTTTCATCTAAATAAAACAGATGACCAGTGAAATCAAAAAATAGTCTGCATATGATAAGTACGGTGAGATTGCTAAATTCCCTCCAAAATGTCACACTTGCATGTTGATTAACTTCATCTTATGCTAAAGATACCACACATTTGGGAATAAAAATAAATGTCTTCTCTATGATATTGTGTAGTTAAGTGTCATATCTTGGCAATTCAAAATTAAAATCAGTTGTATCATGAAATGCTTTCGTGCCAGCAGTCAGCAAAACTGAACCAGAACACTGGTACTGAACCATGAATTGGCAGAGCTGGGCCTATAAAGCTTAACTTACCTGAAATCATTTTTGGACAAATCCTGTGAGCAGCAGCAGTAGCACTCTATTCCTATCAAATAAAGTGACCTTGTGGCCTTTATGCAGCCCCTGCTAATAAAGGTCTTCATAAACACACTGAGTTGATGATATGCTCAAAGTACACCTCAACCAGAGATAGACAAGGCAAAAGAGGTGTTTTATACTTCATGCTGGGAACTAACTTGATGTTTGAGGCTATCCAGTCTGCCTTGGATCAGAGCATGGTAGAGATTTCAGTTTATTACTTGACTATTGTAATGTATTAATAAAGGAAAGCTGGTCAATTCATCACACTGAAGTGAACAGCTGAGTTTGAAATGATCTGGAACAGTGATTTTTTTTCTCGTAATGGAATCTTTATGGTTGAAGGATGGGTCTCTGGAACAGTAAGATCAGTGGAAAAAAGTAAGAACAACTTTCTAGGAAAATATTCCTAACATAATTAACAAGGTTTATAAACTAGAGAATGTCCCAGGCCCAAAATGAAAGGGTGCCAGACTTCAGCTAATATTGGGTAACAATGACAGTAGAGATGAGTAACCTGGGCAAAAGACAGTGTGACTTCAAGCTCAAGGGGTTTTTGTTGGGCTATTTGTGTGCACCTGTGCTGCTGTGCCTTGGCTGCTGTTCTCTGTGCTGGGGAAATCAGAGCCAGCAGAGCAATGTCATGGTACAGTAGTTGTCATTGTGAAGTAGCATCTTTGTTTAGACATACCATCAGAATACACTGGAATTGTGCTGCAGGCCATTCAGTCTTCTGAACAGAATGTTGTATTTCAGTCCAGCTGTTTTACATAACTTCTGGTCCTGTGCAACCTCAAAAAAAAAAAAAAAAGGAAAATTTTGAGGTTACTGGTATTAATAGCTGTTTCATTTCTCTTTAGTGAAAAACATTTGAAAATATTTTCAGCAAAATATTAGAAGATTGTATCCTTAAAACCATATTTTTCTAACAATGTCAGTGGTGTAGGCTAGATGTGTATTTTTGGGAGATACTAAGAGACTGGTAGATGTACCTGTGTATATATACACACTTTTCAAGGAGATACATGTTTAGGTTTGTATAAATTCTCTTACCTATTGTAACATCTACTGCACTGTTAAGGAAAACTGTCTATGCATGTATTGCTAGTTTAGTTGTGCAGCTTCTGGTTTCTATGTTCCTTTCCCATCTTTAGGCCATTTAATTATTTCCAACTCTGTAAATACTGTTTCATGTGTATGTTTTTCCCCCCACTTCCCTACAGTGCCTTGTGTAGTTAGGGCTGATGGATGATGGCATGTGCCATGTTCCTGCCAGAATCCATAGCCTTCCCCCTTCCTGACTGTTAGTGCACAGACTGTCCTGAAACGGCTGTAAAGAAAAACCATACATAGCCAGGATGTTCCTCGTAAATTAAATGAATTTCAAAATTCCTGTGAATAGGGCACCCTTGATACCCAAACTGTATTTTACATGCATTTGACCTAGCTGTTTCTCATCGTTTTCTTGAGTTTGTAATAGACTGTGTGAGCTGCACAGTGCTGTGTCTAGTTCTAAACTGAAAACTTCCTTCTCCCTTCTTTTTAGCCATTTCAGTCAAGGCAGAAGCATTTGACTTTGGAGGAACTGTTTGGAACCTCTGTACAAAAGGAACAGCCTGCAGCTCCATATCCCAATCCAGAGAGAATGGAGAAGCTGCAGACAGATGCATCTGCCAGAGAGCAGCACAGTTTGCTTTTGCCTTTTTCCTTTGACCAGTCACCAGTAATGCAACAATCCCTGGGGAAATCTGAAAGTCCGAGCGTTAAAAGCAGTGCCAATCAGCAGGACTGTTTAACACCTATGATAATACCTCCAGCTTCAGTTTCCCAGCCTGATATGAAAAATGTTTCAAGCTATTCAGTTCGTTTAAGCCCTGTTCTTAATTCAGCCTCGACAATGGAAGCTGCCCCTGCTCAGATGCTTCCTGGCCTCAAACAAAGCAACAGTATAATGCAAGTTATGCAGCAAGCTGCCAAGCCCATATCCCCACTGGTGAATCAGCCGCCATCTGAAGTGAACCATGCTCCACAGAATCTAATGGCTGGCCAAAGCCCGCTCATAGCACCCTTGACAACAGCAAACACTGGGACCGTCTCAAATGCATCTCATACAAGTGTTGATCTTCTCCAGAAGCTCAGGTTGACCCCACAGCATGACCAAACACAGCAGCAGTCTCTCGCTAAGACTCCCTTAACACCAAACATCTCTGCCTCAGTTGGCCAACTTGCAACACCAGAAAGCTTCAAAGAATCTCACAGTAAGCCATCAGCCTTGAACAGCAAGATAATCTCTCCCCTTCAGGTATTCTGTGGGCTTTGATATCCATGAAGCTTTAGAATACATGTATTTTTCCCTTGAAAAATGTGCTGTTATATATTAGCCGTTTGAAGATAATGAAGGACTTCCACTGTGTGATATTGATTGAATGGCTAGGTTAGAAATCCAATTCCATTAGTTTTTTGTCATTAGCATCTGCTGTCAGTGACAGATCTGTCTGTAGAGGAGGAGGTTTTTCAGACTGGTGCTATTAGTGGATGAATAAGTCCTAAACATTTTACCTGTTCTTGTGTCAGAAAAGTACTGCTCAGAGCTGGGGATCTGAGAAGGGACAGAAGGTTGCAGGCTGAGCAGTGTGATGAGAGTTGATGTGGTGGAAGTCTAGCCTGTACCTTGTTTCAAAGTATACAATTAACAATTTCTTTTTCCTGATTATTTTGCTTTGAGTGTTTTTTACTCCTTCAGTTTTGACTCATTTCTGCTGGGGGTACCTGTGGGCTACCTTGATATATGGCTTTACAGGTTTGCCATAATATTGAAAGCATAAAGCATAAATTAAGATTTTTCCTCTTTTTCCAGCTTCCCATTGATTATATCAGTTTTACAAAATTGATCAAATTACATCTAAAATCTGTTGAAATTTGCATTTTTGTGGCTTTCTTAAAAACAGAGAACCACCTCTGGAAATTGAGCTGTGGATGGTAATTGTGAATTTTGCTTTTTTTTTTCTTTAACTCAGACTGTACAACAAAACAAGGAATCAGAAGTATTTCCACAGCCGAAAACTTTGTCTAAAGCAAGTCAAGTAAGTGGCCAAGTACCTCTGCTAGTTGTTCATTGGTTTTCTTAGAAAGGGGAAAAAAACTAGCTGCAGTACACAGCTGATACCTCAAATAGTCACTGCCCACTGACCATATTTAAAGAACTGTACTGGAGGAAGGGGGAGTTCCTGTCAATGCACTGTTCTTGTCCAGTCCGTCTTACTGTTGGTTCTAATGCAGAAATGAAAACACATTTTTGGATTTGCAGCCCTGCACCGAGTTTGCACCATTTGAACTGGGGTTTTTTTATGTTGCAAGCAGGGAGTACTAATGCCACAATATTGTAGCAGGGTCTATTAGCCTTGGCCCAACCTTAAGCACCCCAGAGGCTTAAAATGCAATCCTTGCCTCACTGTTATCTCAGTTTTCCTGAGATACCTCGTATTTTATGAAAAGATACAAAGCAGAAAAAATTGAAGGTGGAGGAAAAAAAGAATAACAAGCAATTGTCACTGCAAAGCTTGTAATAGCAAGTTTCAGCAATCTAGAAAGAGATTTAAGATTCTTAGAACTGCTTTGCGTAACAGTTTAAAATAATGTCAATTTTAAGTTTCAGGCTGCAGTTATGAAATAACTGGTAACAGTAAAGTGTTCAAGAATTGGTTTTAATTATCTTTTTGTTATGTATTCATTTTAGACACCATCTGTATTTTAACTGTACTTTTCCCTTATGCACCCACTCTTTTTTCAGATCTCTTGCCTCATTCTTGTCAAACTTGCTCTCCATGAAACCAGTTTTAGTAGCGTGCCCAGATCTGATTGTGAAGGCAAAAAAATGGCCTTACTTAAAGTAAAATGCTGTTTTAGCTGGCCTGCTGTAAGATAAGCTCTACAGTCTGTTCATGACCCAGTTAGTAAATAATTACCTAATTAAAAGCATTTTATAGGGATTTGGGAATTTTAAGAAACATGTGCATGTTGTATAGTAAACTGTCAGTTTAAACACATTGTCTTCAGCTGAAATCCCACGCTGTGAGTCTTCACAGTTTTGACTACAAGAAAATCAATTTTCTAGTTCTGCTGGTTTTGATGTTATTATACACACATTAACTTTAGATGGCTTTGGAGGGTTTTTTGCTCTGAAGATAGTTGGTTATCCAAGGGGAACTCTTTCTGCTGACATACCAAACATCTTTACATATGACATTTAGTGTTGCTTTTCTTGGGAGTGAGATTGGCTTGTTTATTTTCTTTTTTTTTCACCATGTTGGTCATCCTGGAAGCCTGAGCAAGACATAGATGATCATCCTGAGTAACGATTGCAGTTATCAACAGATGTCAGAGTTACTCAAAGTGGATGTTTATTCATATCCAATTGATGCAAATATAATAACCTTAAAAATGTGCAATTTATGTTTAAAAGGAAAAGTGGTTAAGGCTGTATGTGGATTTTTGTAATGAAATGGAGACAGACCTGTGGAATGATGAGGTGGGAAGATAGCCCTCAATATATTTCCATCCCACATCCCCTCATGGGAAAACAGAATGAGAATATTTCAGTATACTCCAATGCTTAGTTATTATTCAGCAGTCTCTTTAAATATGTTTGAGGTACACTTAAAATTTGAAGTAAAGTATTTGTGGGAGACCATAGAAGTGGGGATGCAGGAAGCAGGACTGGTCTTTCTGAAAACTAAGGAAAATAATAATTTGCAAAACAGCTACAGGGTCCTTTGATTACTTAGGTGAAAAGCTTAACTTTCATTGTACGTGTTATGTTCCAAAAATTCTGGAGGGTAGCAACCACATGAGTAGGAAGGAGTCTGCATACAAGAGTGTTCAAGGCTGCTACCTTCTTCAGCTTTGAAAATGAGAAGTACTATTGATGCTAATCTTCACAGGTAGATATTTCTTCATTAACAGCAGCTATTCTGCAATATCTGACTGAATAATTGTGGCTACAATTTATTTCATTTTCTTCATGCTCATCTCTCCAGCCTTTACAGCATCATTCATTCTTACTGAACACAGTGCTTATTAATTTTCTGTTCTTTTACAGGTTGCACCTCCACAGTTCGTTACAGCCACGACGACAGTAACGCCTTCAGTGCTCTTGTCCCCAAGTGTGTTTCAGCAATCAGCTACGAAAGCTACTGAAGTGGAGAATAAAGCCAGTTCTTCTTCGCCTTTAACACTTGGAACAACAGAAATTCAGACTACACCTCCTACTGTTCTCAGCAGGTCCCAGCTTCAAGAAGCACTGATACATCTAATAAAGGTTAGTGTCTATACAGAGCTCAGTTTCTGAGGGATGGGGTTCCAAGCACAGAAGGCAGCACTGACAAATTCTGTACCCCTGTAACTCCTTTTGCCCTGAAAGATTACAAAAGATGTTCTTTTCTGTTGGAAGGGGCAGATTACTCCACACTGTACACAGAGTATGGCACAGCTTGCTCCTTTTGGTTGAGATGTGGAGGACTTAGAAGAACAGAGTACCTGGGATGTGTCCTTTCACATTCATATGAATTTGTAGACAAGTGAGGAGTAACTTGCACTAGTAGAAGCTGCTGGGAGGGGAGTTGATTTTGCTGTCTAAGTGTTCAACTTCCCCAAGGAAAGCTTTCCTGATTTCAGTTCCCTAGAACCTTTCCTCATCTTTACTTTTGGTATGTTTCTTTGAAATGGAAATTGCAAAGTTTTAGCTCTGCTGTTTTCAGGGACTAAAAAGTTCTTTTGGATTAAATCTGTGATGTTGGGAGCAGCTGTGCATTGAGATGACTTTGACCTCTAATGTCATGGTGAAGTTGCCATGAATGACAAACAGTTCTTTCTTAGCTCAGGATTCTCTTGCTCACTCCATGCTGGTGTTGGTAGACCTTATACCCAAAATGCAAGTCTAAAAATAACAAACAGTATCTTCCCAGTGACCAAAAAGGTCATTACCAGATCCCATCATTAGGTTGCCTGATTTATCTGTTCCATTTTACATAACCTTTTCTTCTACTGGTGTGTATGGGTTTTCTAATTAAAGACTTTAACTAATCTTGGATCTGAGCTCACCTGCCAATATTCTGAGTGGTGATTTTGGAGAGCTGACAGGGATATTTGTCTCCAGTCTTTACAGAGAGAGAGCTGAATGAAGACCAAAATAGGCATATCCTGCAGCACGGGAGTACTCACACAGCACTCTAAGCAGGATACCAATTACTGTTCAGATCTTGTAAAGAGAGTATTACACCCTCAAGCTAACTGATTAGATACCAGTTTTGTAAACTTGTCATTTGAAGGAATTAGATTCGAGAAATATCCGTAAATATTGTCCATAGATTAAACCAATCCACTTCCCAGTCATGCTTTGACATGAGAACTCTTGTACAGCACACTGCAATCCCATTCAGGCTGGTCTGCCTGACAAACAGCATCACATCTGACACTCAGGCAGACTTGGTTTGGGAAACTGTACATAGCATTGGATTCTTTGTGCCTAAGACTATGGTTTGGACTCTGGAGGGAAGCAAAATGTGGCCAGGCTGACACAGTGACCCCTCTTTGTTTGTTTGAGTATCCAGAGTGCCTGGTGATCCCTTTAGCTCCTGACCAGCTTCATGGGTCACAGCCCGTGTGTGTTCCAAAAGCACCTTCTGTGCAGGCACACAGCTCGTTCCCTTATCAGCTGGAAGGAATCCTTATCACAACTTAAGTGGCATTAAATTAAACTCTTTTTGCATCTCTTTACTAATGTTTCTAATGTGTTTCTATTTTTCCTGCAGAATGATTCCCGTTTTCTCAGCACTATCCATGAAGTCTACTTGCAAGTCCTAACCAAGAGTACAGATAACATTAAGCTATAATTGAAGCTGAATCTACTTAAAATATGTTGATTTTAGAAACAATTATGCCTCATCTATAAAACTAATATTTTTGTAAAAGAATATTTAGTTTTCAATGTCTTGAATTTGAACCTGCTAGGAAAGATTATTCCTTAAATACTTATGAAAGTAATGTTCTCAGAATGATCTAGGTTTTCACTGTGATCATCACCAGCAAACCTTTTTTTTATTGGGGAGGGTACTTAAGTTGCATTTGAGCTCTCATTAGCATTAAATGAATGTGCAAATGTTTGCTCTGGCTCTCATTCCTGGCTGTATTCACTGCTCAAGGATTACAGACTCAAAACTATTTCAACCAGCAAATGCACAGTGTAGTACACTACAGCACACCAGAACAACATTCAGTTGTGGGAACCTAGTTCCCGTGTGAAGGACTAAGGAAAATGAGAGTGCAATGCCTTGTGATTAAGGTGGCAGGCGTGGGGAAGGAAAGGGTCTGGAAGCCAGGCCGTTGGAGTTAAATCTTTAACAAAAAGTCTAAAAAAGTTATTTGCTCAATACGTTAGCAGTCTCTAGCTAATGCATGTAAATTTATCCTTTCACTATTTCATTAATCTTATTTGTTTCTGCGTTACTGACATAAAACACCCAAGTGAGTGAGGCCATTTTCTCTAAAAAGACAAAATTTGAAATATGCAAAATCTTCAGTGATTGTATCTTTTTTTTTTTTAAGCAACAAAGTAGTTGCATGTTGAAGTTCTCGTTTTAAATTTATAGTTAGGAGACCACCACTGGAAAACTCTCTTCCTGTTTAGCAGTGTTTGATAAAATTTAAACATTTTGTTCCCTTTTAGTTTAAGGATGGACCACATCATAGTTGGCTTTCATTCCTCAGTTGTGTTGGAACTGCAGTATTGAAAACTATGCAGATGGGAAACAAATGCATGCTCTTCTTCTGTTGCCCTCTCCCCAAATTATTAGTGCACACTTCATAGTCTGAAGTTAATGTAATTAAAATGTTACTGCTTTGTATTTGTGATTTAGTAAGTCACTATTCACTAAGAATTTAACTGGGTACTTCCCCATTTGAAATCAGAAAATTTTTAATTATACTTTCTTATGCTGCTGTGTTGGTTTACCCATGGGTTGTATTTATTTCTTAAAGGCATGCAAAGGTAATTAATCAGACTTCAGGTCCCAACCTTCTCCAGCAATAGTAGTTTTAAAGGATGCTTTTTCAGTAGAAAAGTGTTGGGTTATTGAGTAAAGAGATAATCTGTAGTGAGTTATGATGCACTGCTTCATTCTTTTCCCTCAAGCACTATTGAAATATGAAGAAAAATTTTGTTTGGCTCCTTACAACATATATGTATGTATAGATATCCTAAGGATTAGTTAATGCTGATGTAGTCAAGGTGCATGGCCATTTCATTGGAAACTAGTAATTGAGCTTTAATTGTGACTTGTTCACAAATCAGGATGTTTTAGATACAACAAATATTTACATTTTTATGTATTTGATCTATTTTAGGTTTTTCCTAGCTTTTTAGTGGAAAATATATTTTATTTAGCACTACCTGCCTTCTGAAAAGCTCTTTCAGCCTTTGAGTTCAGTGTTTCTAGTTAAAATATATAGTATATTGTTAGAAAAATGTGCACGATTCAGGGAAAGATGCTAATGTGCATTCATCAAGAAATATGTTGGATTTAATGGTAGTATTTGAATTCAGCAATACAAACTCAGACTCGGTAAGGAAGATAGGAGCTTCTTCCATAAATTCTGGAGTTACAATACTGTGCATGCACATAAACAGTGAGACTCAAGTTAGATTGAAGGTCTAAACTGATTTTCTGTTGGGCTTTTTAGGAAAAGTTTCACTGAAAGGGACAAACCAGTGAGCAGTTCCTCTGCACAAGAATGGACAGTCTAAGCCAAATAGAGGGTTGCTCTTACCTGGATTTAGCAAAGATGGAGTCCATGACTTCCCACTTCTCGTGGACAGCTTCTGGTTTCTTCAAAGAAAGATTTGATAAAAGTTTGTAAGAATAGAAATGTTGGAAGCTGACAGTGCACGTTGGTACTGTTTGCTAAATACAGTCATATCCAAAGATCTATAGAAATGATAGGAAGGAGTTGTATTTTGAGTTCTTCAGCCAAATACAAAATTCACAATACTTGGAATATCCTTAACTTTGTGAGGGTTCCTGGGCAGTGGAAACAAGCAGTTGGCAGATCATTACTTCACTTTGGTTTTGTAGTGTCCTGCTAGCAGCAGGTTGTTGGTTTATTTCCCTGCCCAAACTTTCCAAATGAATTGGCAGAGAACCAGAGTTGAAGTCGTAGCATCCACAGCAAACTCCACACCCTGAACGAGTTCGTGTTCGTCCCAGCCGCTGCGTGCGGCCAGCGCACACGGGAACCCCCCCTGCAGGGGTGTGACAGGTGTGGGGAGTGGCTTAAACAGATAAACTCCTTTAATTAAAAGCTCGTTGTAAAACACAAGCTCAATTACAGTGTAAAATTTGATTGTATTTAAAAACTTCTTTTCCCTAATTTTTTAAAATTTTAGTATGAAGTTTGAAGTTACCAGCTTGTTGAAGTGCTTGATTTCGTGTTATCCGCATGTAGGGACAACCAGTGTGTAGCAAGTTCCTTTGGGGCATCACAGGAAATTATTGTGACCATTTTCAAGTGATTTTTTTTTTCTTAAACTACTGGCTTAATGGGGATTTTATCTATTCTTTCTGGGAATCAAAAGATTATTAATTCAGACTACATTCCCTAAATTAATTCTTACCTAAGCATGTTTTTTGTGGCTCACATTAAGTTACTTTAGGTTTGAGTTTGGATTTTTACTTTTTCCCTAATCAAAGACAGTTTTAAAACCTACAGCTGCTGAATTGTTCAGGAAAATGGGAATTCTCGGTTTTGTAGTTAGACTTTATCTGTTGTTACTTAACAATGCAAAGTTTATATGAAAGGTGCCTAACAGCTATTAACTTTAGAAACAGAATATCTTTCCAAATTAAACAAGATTTGCAGAATGAGTGATAAAAAAAATTCAAATGATTCATCTTGATTTAATATAAAATGTGTAACTCTGTGTATAAATACTCAATATTTAAACACTTGCTAATGGATGTATCATTTTTGCTTGCATTTCTAATTGCTTCATTTTGGTTTATTTCTGAAACCCATTATGCCACGTGTAGTCACTGATAGAGTTTCTGAAATGTTTTGGAAAGCAAATGTTAATTTGGGACTCCTTGGTTTTTAAAAGTATTCTAAGCAAATCAGCCACCTTTTTGCCAGGTATTTGAGTTGCTTTGTACAGCATATCTTAACAAGAGGAATGTGTGCAATATGTATCACCTCATTTTTGTCTGGCAATGTTACGAAAATGTTAAGATGCAATATCTTTCTTTCACTTCAAGTTGGAAAAATTGCAGTATCTCTGATTTGGTGGTGTATTTATTTTTATCTATTCAGTGTATGGGCATATGGTTAGTTAGGTTTTTTTATGTACCTTATGTGCTTTTAGTAATTTCTGAGTTTTATCACTTCTGCATATGCACCAGTTGTAGCCATTTGCATGTTCTTTCAATATGAAGACCATGGGGAAGGGGGGCTTCAGGAAAGATTTCTGGAAACCGGAATAATTGTAAGTCCATAAATGTAGATACTGCATCGTTAACGTTTTTGGTATGGTGTGGGTTTTATAGCACCTATGTATGTGTGCAGTTATTAAGTTATTGCATAAATGTTTAAGAATGAGCATTTTTTCATCCAAAATTTTGTATGTTTGCAAATATATTTTTGTAATAAAACTTCAAAAGAAATGTTTCAGCACCTCCTAAAACCTTGTGACGTTTCCTTTTATTTCTAGAGTTCTATTAGCTTACTGGAAGGTTCAGTTTTTATGTAGGGTTAATATTTTCCAGAGAAGAAACTCAAATTCTTTACTCCATTCTGGGGCTAGAACCAAATTGCATTTCTCCACAGAGAAAATGCAACCTGACTGCTTGAAGGGCAGTGGGGAACAGTCCGGGCAGTGGGGAACAGTCTCTACAAGGTTCTCTGCTGCTGTCAGCAACCTTGTATTTTGAATTTGATAAACAGATACATTTCCTCTCACATTAAGAAATGCAGCTGCAATTTCACTGGCTTGTAAGTACNGGATACATTTCCTCTCTCTGCAAGCAATTTCACTGGCTTGTAAGTACATACAGCTCTAACTGTGTTTAGTGCCTTTCTGTATCACTTTTTTATGGTATCCCCTTTCATCCATCTAGACATGGCATTTGATTCTCAGTCCAGTGTTGGTCTTTGATCCAAGACATTGGAAATTGCAGTTGTCCTCCTACCATATCTGATCAATATCATGCAACCGATTGATCCAAATTTCACAGAGTAAAATAGGGAAGCTGATGAGAACGAACAACATAGAAACTGATCTTGAAATTAAACAAAACCTTATGCCTAAATCCCTTAATCTTAGCAAGGTGCTTATTCCCATTCTAAGTACCCGTAGGAGCTGGTGATTGCAGGGCAGATGAAATGTCAGGGCAGGTCACTGGAGAATGGCATTTGTTATCTAATGGTTCATACTGGACTGATTCCTGTACTGTGTCCAGAAGCATAGTAGAAGCATAGTCTAATAGAAGACTGCCATACAAAACAGGTACAGAAGTCATGGATTTACTGTAAGGTAATTGGAAAAAAAAAAAAAGTGGAAACAGCTTAGAATCAAACTTTAAATTCTGGAATCTAGATCTAAATTCTCTGTTAGGTGTGCTGCCTGTCTGGTCAATATCGAGAATATTTTTTTCATTCTCAGTGCCATTAATCTGTTTGTCTTCTCTGGATCCAGGTGTTCCTCTTGGCTGTAATTCACATGAAGTGCTCCCCTTTGGTTTGGGCATAAGGTAATTAATTCTTCTGAATTTCTCTGTGTAGCTCCAGCTGAACCAGGCACTGTACAAGAAGTTTATGCAAACCAAAATCTTTTTGGCCTTTTCTCTCTTGATCCTGTGTGCTCTACAATCATGTTTTTTGCAAGTGCATGAGAGCATTAAGTCAGTCCCTGCTACAATGGTGATATGTGCTGAATAGGAGCAGGGAATAGGCTGTAGGCTTCTTAAAGCTCATCCTCTAAAATTCAAATTTTATTTGCAGGCTTGCAGAATGAAATAAGAACAAGTTGCAGCTCACGTTCATGGGCCAAATTAATTGGAGTTAATGGACTCGTGTTTGGAAAGCGTTCAACTACACTTCCTTCTCACTACAGAAGATACTGGGGTGGGTTAACTTTAACACAGAGATTAAGAAAGCTGTCATTCATACAGCTTTCCTTCATTTTTGAACAGGATGCCTTCAAGTTACTAAATAGTCTTTATTGTGGCTGAGGTAAATTTCAGTTTAGTTTTCTAATCAGCATATTAGAAATTATAATGTATGTTACTGAAAGGTATTTCCAGTGCCTGGTAGTGGATTTTTTTTCACCTATCTTCACACAACTTCAGGTGTGAATCAGCTTTTTCCTATCTTCTAGATTTTGATTGGGGGATTTACTTTTAACCCGACACACTCATTTAGGAGAATAAAACTTCTGTGCTAGACCTGTAACTTAAAATACAGCCATGAACTGTAAAGCTCATCCTTGTCAGTTATGCAACAATTTTTACTTCCTTTTCATAAGACACTCCTAATCAGGCTCAAAAAGCATTGAGAGAAGGGGGCAGTGAAGGGAGATTTTTATCAGTTGCTGCATTTTTGAAAGAGCACTAGCAATAAAACAAGAGGGAAAGAACCATTGAATAGAAGAAAGCAAGGGAAGGAATAGCAAGACAGTTTAAGTAAATATGAAAGGGGATATTGTAGAGAGAAAAGTAAGGCCTGTGAAGGTATTTCCTGAAGCACAGAAGAATTTAAGTTACAGTTTTGTTTCTGTACTGCTGCATGTATTCAGGTATTCTCAAGCTCAAATGTGGCTTGCCTGTAAGAATTCAGAGTATTTCAGGGTGTGTTCAGAAAATGACTGGGCAGACATGATTTCCTTGCTCTAATTCTTCAGGTCTGCTGTGAGGGTTTTTAACCTCTGGTAATGAAGCAGCACAGTGGAGTTGACTGATTCACAGCAGTACCTAATTTTTGTCTTTACTTGATGGCCTCCCATTACAGTTTAACATCTGCTACGTAGAACAAGCCTGCTCATACCTAGCTGCCTTTTGACTTTCATTTTAAATACACCTTTAAAAACATTTCGACCATAATCCATTCTTTAAAATTCAAGAAGGTTCATTTTACAAAATCAACCTTGGGAAATAAAACCACAAAAGAACAAGCTTTATATGCTGGCTGGAATGAAGGCACTTGCCCTTAGGCCTTTCTTGGAAACACGCAGGGATGTGATGTAATTGCACAAGTTTTATTTCTTTTCTCCTCATAAATAAGTTAAGCTTTTAAGAGTATCTACGGAGCAAAGATCACCCAGCCTGGCTCCTGTATACAAAACTCTATGTTGGTCTTAATTTAGAAAGCATATGCCTTGCACATCCTGCTCCTACTTCTTGTGGTTCAGAAGAGGGATGGGAGAGGCTTGGCAGGTTATCCAGCTTTCTCATGTAGGTTTGAGATTTATGGGTGGTGCTAAGTGCCTTCTCTGGTTTACATTTCAAGCATCAAACAAATTCACTTCTGTCCTCTGGGGACACAGTTCTCTCACGTAGCAAAACTGCTGCAAAGGAAGCTTCTGTCATCTTAAACTCCCCACTAGAATTGAGGTACAAGGGTGCAGTTAAAGCCTGCAGGATCTGGATGTGTACAGAGTGTGTTGTGGTTTACAGCAAGCCCTGCTCCTGATGTGATCTTCAGGTTGGAAGGCACAGGGTGCCCATTATAAAGAGGGATCTCTACTTTTCAGTGGTTTAATAGGAAAATCCTGCCACAACAGAAGCTTTTACAGAAAACCCAAAAGTTTGGTTAGAAACACGTGCAGTGTTCAAACCCTTTTAATAAGGGTTTGAAAATGAATTCATATTCTTCAGATACAAAGACAGCTCTGAGGGAAACTGCTAACATAACAGACATATATGAAAGCAATGTAGATTCATAGCATGTAGTGCCTGAGCCTGGGCCTGTGATGTAGCTTAATCTGTAACTTCATTTTAGATAAAAAGGCTGATCTTACTACTGCTCCTATAGCTGTTCTCATGCAGTACATGTCATTTCTTACAACTACTGTGCTGCACAGACACTGGAGATTTTTTCTTCTTTCTTTTTTTCTTAAATTCATTAGCAGCTAAATAATGTTATTACTGACGATGAGCTGAACAATCTGTTCCATGTCTAACTGAAGTCACTGTGTTTTTGCATGTGGAAGGATGTGCTGGTGGTGCATAACTGTCTGCATAATGAGAGAATGCTCTGGCACCAATCCATTTCATCCATTCTTGAATGATTTCCTTCTCAAAGGGCTTCTAATGCAGCTCTTCCTTCAAAGGTCTTCTCGTCACCACCCTGTTGTGTTGCAGAGGTCAGGCTGAAGATTTTTTTCACTTTCTCTCCTGAGCATTACAGCACAAATAAATCCTGGTAGTTATATTGGTCATTATATTGGTGATTAAATATTTGTCACTATAGCTCTCTTACACCTTCTTTCTAAATGTGCACACCCTATGAAAGCGTTGCTGTTTGGGAGATTTTGCTTCGCACAAGTTATCATCAATAACTTTATTCTTCTAATTTTGTCAAATTCAGTTATTTGCATACAGATACTCATTTAAACAAAGACTAAAGAGACTAATAACTTCTGAGCCTGTTTGAAGAGTGTTATGGAGCTTGACTCAAGAACCAAACAGAAAGCAAACATGGTGAAGTAACTGTGGAACATCTGTGTATTCAGGAGGCCTTTCAAGCATAGATACAGGTAAATGCCTCAAATTCCTAGTGTGCAAGTATTTCATATTTCTTAATATGAAGAAATTGCAACAAGTTAAAAGTCAGATTATAAATTTAGTTTTGTAAATAATATTGTTAACTGGTTATACTAAACCAATGCAAATACCCCAAAGTACTGCAACATTAGCATTATAAACTTTGATTTAAATACTGTAATTTTCTTGCACTGCTAGCAGAAATACTTCCCCAAATATCATCAAACAGCCCAAACGTAGTCACTGTGAGTTCATTTTAACTGTGTGAGACATACAATGCTTTGGTTTTTCTCTGGCAAGCTACATGTTAGATAGACATTAAAAAACTCTCATTGTGTAAGACTTGTCTCAAGTTATTTGGTTTAATCTGAACATTTTTCATATATTATAAAATTGTCATAATATTTTGGAAACTTTGGAACTTTTGGGTTGGGTTTGGCTTTTTTTAGTAAATTACATTTTTATTTAGAGGCAGTATAAAAATGACTATGGTTTAAAATTATTTTTATCCAACATTTGCCTGCCTGTAACTCAAAAATGGTCTGTTTTGTTATGAAGCTTTCCATACACATTTTTCCTTTTCCAGACTACTTTGTCAGCTGAGGAGAAGGTTTTAGCTGAGTAAAACTGTGAATCTGTTCTGTTTGTATGTATCTTTTTCTTGTATCTTGCTCTCACAGACTTCAAAGGTGGATGGATTTCCCTTCTGGATGTTTCTGGATCAGGTGCTGCACAAGAACCTTGCGTTTTCCAGGTTGCTGGTTAAAGCTGTTTGTAGTCTGTGTAGCACAAACTGCTGTTCTATGGCAACTAAAGGATGTTGAGAGTGTTTTTCATGCTCCAATGGGAACTGCAGAGCTGATCATTATTTCACAGCCTGCTGAATATTCTTTCACAGGGTGTTTACTTGAGTGTGCACTTGTGCTTATCTAAAACCACTTGCTATCACTGATGAAGGAATAGAATTTATTTTGAGTAAGATGTGACAGTAAGGACTGAGTCTCTGGAAAATTTGCAGCACCAGATTTGGTCTGACAATGTACTGCATTCCCATCCATCGGGCTACAATGATTGGAATTCCACCACAATTCCACAGCGAGTGGAATTCCACTTCTCTTTTTTAAGGTACTCTGCAAATGAAATGAAACCCTGTGCACTACAGGGAGATGTTCAGGACTAGCAAGGTTACAACCCAGGACAGCAGTGACTGGCAATTCCAGTTCAGTTTGGAATCCATACAGTGCTCAAACTGCAGTTGCACAGCCTGTTGGTCTCCTCCCACACCTCCATGCATTTTCTTTACTCACTACTCTTTGGATTTTGTAGTGATGAGCTCTTACTAGACTTGGATTTGGCAATCTTTTGAGAACAGTTTTTAAGGCAAAACTGGGCACGCAGCCCCATGGTAGCTCACTGGCCTGAATTCCAGCAGTGCTGAGTGCATGCAGCCCCTGCTCTGGTAAACAGGGTTGCATGTACTTATGTCAGCAATGCATTTTTGCAGTATCTCAGCAAATGTCACTCATAGCTGAGCTTTCATGCTTCTGCTGCACATAATGCCCTGATGCTGGAACATGGAGGAAGGGATGGAAAAATCCAGTTATCCTGTGTATGTATTTAATAAGCTGTCTAGTCTAGTAGTTAATACTGAAGCTAACGAGATGTGATGGTATGTTCTGAAGCAAGACTGTTTGTCCATACATTTGCATCCTTGTTTTAATCACATTGTACATGGTTTCAGAGGCAAGTCCCAGGAATGTGGAAGAAATGTTGACTGTTGTATGCAATGTATACCATGACTTCAGCTATTGCTTTACAGTCCATCACACTTGGTCAGAGTGCAGAAATAACATGCCTCTTCAGTAGATCAAAGTGGAGGCACTGACACAAGGTGGAATTTCATCCTGTGAATGCTTGAGCTGCTGTTTTAACAACACAATACCACGATAAGCACTCGGTGATGCAGCACAAGGATTCAGGGAACGGAGGGGGAGTTGTGGGCAGCGATCTCCCAATGACATTGTCCAAGCTAAGTCTATCTTAAAGTCTTTTTACCATTCAGATTACAACGGAGGAAACAAAAGAAGTTGTGAGCTATAGTAATACCAGACTGACCCAGATCATCCCCATTATTTTCTTACCGGGGGGGAAACAAGAAAGCTAAGATTGCTGTTGCCAGTACACTTGGGAGACAGTTCGTGAGGGACCCATCCTTCCAAGGCAGATTCAAGAGCACATCTTCACTGTAATCAGAGACTTGACCGCAGGTCTTACTCTTCAGACAAAGAATGGAATCAGCCTGGGCCACCAAAGGCAAAAGCAAGGCTGTGATCTGGCCAGTTTATATTTAAAAGAACTGTGAGAGGAAACAAAGGACATTGACAAAGGAGCGGGGAGTGACTGAACTCTATTTGAGTTGGCTGTCATCTCACTTTGCCACTACCAATGATTTATGCAGAGAAGAACAGTAAGAGCCTGGCAATGCTGACCTCTTAATCACACTGTAGACAGAAAACAGAGAGTAAATTAATCTGTTAGAAGCAAAAATTTAGTGTAGAAATTAATCCATTGTTTTCATGATACCTGCTTCCATTTTGATACTTTTCTCCTGTGTTTGTAAAAACTACCAGCCATCCAGAAAGATGACACAGCCATATCTCTAAAATAAGCTTTTTGTTTCCTGATGCAAATGTATTTAGGAAGTTTTTTGAAATTTGTTTTCTGCAGTTGAAATTGGGTGCACAACCATGTTTTCTTAATGTATCTTTGGTCAATACAAAATACTGTGGAGTTTGGCATCATAAACATGATTCCACTTATGCTTGGCCTCATTTGAGGAATTTACTTTATGCACCTCTTCTAAACCACAGATTAGGGAAGACCAAATTATCCTGCCTAACTTCACTCAACTGACATGGATACCTCTGTGTCAGTGACATGATGGTTGAACCAAATGTCAGCATCTGTCTAAAAGAACAGTGTTTAAACAGCAGGGGTGATAGAAAAATTGTCATTCCCTTCCCTAGCACAGCAGGTATTTTAACAACTGCTCTCAAATCAGTGAGCATGGTACAGAGCTCAAGCTAATAAATGCTGCTGTGCTGCTAAAATGGTTCTATGGCTTCGACTACATCAGCAGGTAGGAGATTCCAGTAGAGCAGGTCTGTAGAGCACATGAGAAAGTGCTGAGGACTCCCCATCTGCACTATAAGGGAGTTTGAATTCTGCTCCAGACCAGCTCTTGTCCGTCCTGTTGGACTGAATACTCATTAGCAGCTGGGATGTATTAGCTGCTTTCTCAGACTGAATATTCTGTTTCATCTTTATTTGAAAGGAATCCAGTTCATGAGCTCTGGGACTGCTCAGCAGAGAAAGCCAGAGCACAGTGAGCAAGGAACAGTCAGGAGACTTGATCCAGAATAGTGGCTCAAGCTGCTTTAATCTTACCTTCTGACCATAAGGCTGCAGACAGTATCAAGTGTGCTGTTGCCTTGAGAAGGGCTGACAGGTTGTGGAAAGGATGCAAGGATGGACAGAGGAGAAGAGGAAAAGTTGTGCAATGTGCTCGGAGAAGTTGGTAACCGTCACTCTACAAGATTAGTCTGATTTTAGGCCTGTTTGAGGCAATGGCACAACCAGATCTGAAGCAAGATATTGCTGGTGTGTAGCATATGTAAGGTTCTGTTAAGGATCTTTTACAGGGAACTTAGGTTTGAATTTACTGTTACCTCACCAACAGGGTCGATTTTGTAGTTTAAAATCGGCAAAGGAAGAGACAAAATCAGTAATTCTCTTGTAGATGCTACATGCAACTCTTAGGATCTTTCATACTCCCCTATTGACAATATTCCTTTGGGCATCAGAGCTCCAGGAGGGCAAAACAAGTCCATATATTGTTGAACCAAAGTGAATTTTAACAGGAATATTGTGGGGAAACTGCTGTTAAGAATGGCTGTTGATTGTCGCCACCACGTCAGGCAGTCCTGTTTCTGTTTCCTCAGCTAGGATCTCTTTGGTATTGTTTCCTGCACAAGTAGCTAATTTCTAGCTATCATGTGTTACTTAATTTCCAAGCTGCTGTTTAGACAGGTTACACGGTATACAATGTGTCTTTCTGTACCCTGAGAGGAAACCTGTGCAATGACCCTGAAAGTGCATTAATACCCTCATTTCTTGGCCCTCTGCTCTGCCACTGAAAGCTCTTGGCAATATAGCCCATGTCTTCAGAGTTCCTAAATTTAAACCAAGGTGTATGTGAGTCTCATCAGGCTCTCCCATATCCTGATTTTATTGTCCATATCACTCTAAGGTGTACTACTGAAATTAAAAGATTTGGGTAACTGGTTCTGCAGAAAAAAAAAGGTAGTTGGCCTACCCTACCCAATTATTTGAAGGTCGAATATAGATTGGAGCAGAGCAAATGGCAGTTGCAGCAGTTAACCTTTGTATGGTGCTCTCCAGAACAACCTCTGCACTTTGCTACTGTCAAGTCTGGTTGTTTGGCTCTGTTTTATCCTTCCTGGCCTATTTCCAGTCTAGTTTTGATTCTGAAAATTTTTATTACAAGGACTTTCAAGAAGACAACTGATGAAACAGTTTAAGAAAGCAGTTAGGCTAAGGGAGTGGTGTCCGCTTTTATTTCTTCTACTGAATTGGTTAGTTCATGGAAAAAAGCTTTATCTTACTGTGCTAGGAGTTTCACATGTTATTTCCTACTGGCAGTTTGCCAAGTGAGCATGGCTGAATGCTTGGACACGAAGGTGGTTTCCTTGTTTCTGAAACCCAGAGTCTGCAGAGCCTTGAAGATGAGCGTGTAGGTTTTGTAATGTGAGTGGTTCAGTGTCTTCTGGAAGTAGATGGTGACAGCATTAGTTCACCACATGTAACTATATTTTTAAATCAATACAATACAGTTTCTAGGACAAACTGCCAGTGGACAGAACACTGAAATACACGAGTGCAGTGCAGGAATACCAGCTTTCATGAGCAAGATCTGAAGTATTTTAGAACCATAGATTCATCAAGGTTGGAAGATCCCTTTAAGATCATCAATTCCAACCTTCAACCAAGCACTACTATTTTTTTTTGTCATTGTTGTCAGATTAACCTTTTTTTTTGTTTCTAGACTGTGTCTTCTAGTGCTGCTTGAGCTTTCTAGAACAAATATGAAATATTTTACTTGCCTAGTTAAGTCTGTAGCTTTAATGTCATGGTGTTCATAATTGCTAGAGAAAATGTATTGGCTGATTGATGGCTGGTGAAGTCAATATACTATGCAAAGGTCTCTGTATTCATCACATTTTTAAACTTATATTACGGAAATATGAATTATTTCCTGGCAGGGAGCCACATGGGGCAAGTCTGCTACTGTTTCTCCTGATTGTGTGGAAGAACAAGGTTCCTGTTAAGCTGTGGGATACAGTGACACTCTTTTAGACAGGAACAGGCTGGGGTGGAGACCCTCAGCAACAGCTTTATGGAGCAGGGGTCAAATCAAAATGTCAAAGGAGGTGATCCTGCCCCTCTGCTTGGCCCTAGAGAGGCACACCTGGAGTTCTCTATCGAGTTCTGGGCTCTTCGGTACAAGAGAGACAAGGAGCCGCTGGAGAGGTCCAAGCGGAGGCCACAAAGATGAGCAGTCTGGAGCCTCTCTTATGAGGAGAGACTGTGGGAGCTGGGCCTGTTTATTCTGGAGAAGACTGAGGGGATCTCATTAATGCATATAAACAACTCAAAGACAGGTTCCAAGAAGGTGGGGCCAGATTCTTTTCAACGGTATCCAGCAACAGGACAGGAACAGCGGCTAAAACTAAAACATGAACTTCCACCACCACATGAGAGAGAATTTCTTTACGGGACAGAGCACTAAAACAGCTGCCCAGGGAAGGCGTGGAGTCTCCCTCTCTGCAGACATTCCAAACCCACCTGGACCCGTTCCTGTGTCACCTGCTCTGGGTGACCCTGCCTTGGCAGGGGGGTTGGACCGGGTGATCTCCAGAGCTCCCTTCCGGCCCTGCCACTGCTGTGATTCCCCGAAGGGCGGTGAGAGGGGAGCGCGGCCCCCTCGCCTCCAGCGCCGCCTCAGCGCGCACGGCCGCGCGCGGCGGAAATGGCGCCGGCGGGAGGAGCGGGAGGAGCGGGNGCTCCTCTCCCCGCCCCCGCGCTCCTCTCTGCGCCCCCGCGCTCGGCCCGGGTGAGCCGCGCCGCCGCAGCCCTCGCCGAGCCCAGCTCAAACCCAGGTCCAGCCGCCGCCGCCCGAGCCCCGCCGCGTCGCCCACATGGAGGATTACCACAAGCCCGACCAGCAGACGCTGCAGGCGCTGAAGGACACGGCCAACCGGCTCCGCATCAGCTCCATCAAGGCCACGACCGCGGCCGGCTCCGGGTGAGCGAGGGAGGCGGGCGGGCAGCGCCCTGGGGCGCACACCGGAGCCGCGCTCCCGCATCCCGGGGCTGCATCCGGCCTCGGGATGGTGCTGGGAGGGGCCGCGCCGGGCTCCCGCTGCCCGGAGACGCTTCGGTGCAGAGCCCCCGGTCCCGCGGTCCGCTTCCCGCCCGCGGTGCGGGGATGCTGCGGGCCCGGCCCGCAGGGAGCGAGAGCGCCGGGGCGGCGTGCGCGGGGACGGGGAGCGGCAGGGCTGATCCGACCGAAGCCGCGAAGCCCCGGGGCTGATGGATGCGGAGGCGGCACGTGTGGAAATGGCGACCGGGGGCTCCGCGGACAGAGCCCGCCCGGGCTGGGCCACGTCGGTCGCCGGTGCCGGCGGGTGTTGTGACTGGGAGAGAGGCCGGGAATGCTAAGTTGGTGCAGGACTGGAAACCAAAGAATTTGTGCCCGAGGCGCAAGCGGCTTCTTTTTCATTGCGTGCCCGTCAGTTGGAACTAATTCTGCACAGAATTTCAAGTGAGCCCAAGTGGGATTATCTGTGCAATGCCCGCGGTCTCCAATGGGCAGTTTATTCAGGCCTCTGGACAGGATTTATTGTGGGCTCTGATGTGTGCAGATTCCAGGGTTATCCTTTCTTTGATCATGCTTTACCTATGGAAAAAAATCTCTGCAAACAATCCGCTTTTAGTCATGTAAAATTAAAACCACTTTTTCTGCTTGAATAATATATGAATGCTTCCATATAAAGTGCTGGCTTTTTTTTTTACATATATCCCATCTTGCTGCAATTTCCTCCTTTGGACCTCTTTGAAACTAGCTGCAGTATTTAGAAAAAATATCTGAAGGAATGGCTTGGATGCCGAGGTTTGTGTGAAGGAGGGTGGTGTGTGAAATATAAAGCTGCTTTGAATTGCCTTACAGTCCCCACCCTGTGCCTGGCATGAGCTGCCTCACATGGCTCTCGAAGCTGAACTTTACTCGTTCCGTTTGCAGACAGCAAATGAAAGTGCTGCTGTGGTTCTTCCTGTGAAATGGGGTGTTGGACGCGGGAAACCTCACAGCAAGTCAGAGCAGTGCTTTTTTCCAAATCTGTGTCTTGTTGGGTCCAGTCTGGAGAGAGAAGTATGGGATACCCAACAACTGTCGTTTTAATTCTTGATCTGTTTCAGAGCTACAGGGCACAGTATTACACGAGTGTCTGTGAAAGTGTAAATTGAAAAATTATGCTTTGTAGAGCTTGGGCTTCTCTGTTCAGCTTCCAGTATGCATTTTAAGCAGGCCACAGGGATGTATGGTATCGGTTGTCTTATCAACAGATAAAATTATTTCTCTGTTTTGTCTGATGGGCAGTTAAAGAATAAGGATCATACTACAGCCCCTGTTTCTCTTCCATGATCCATGAAATAAATTCACCAGTAAAACCATTCTCACCATACTGATGAAGAGACAGTAAAAGTAGTTTTACTCACGCTTTTTATTCCCTGCTTCATGTGTGCTACAATACCGAGTCCTTCTTGCACAAAGGCATTTCATTAATCCCTCTGGTTTACTCTGCCACTGGAGTTGTGTAGTCTGAAATTATTACACAACGTGATAACAAGCAGATTATGAAAGATGGACTCTTGAGGGAAGATCCTGTTGACAAGTAATATATTTTCTTAATAAGATTTGGTTGCCAAGATGGTGGTGTGGTAACATGCCCAAAAGATATTTGGTCTGTTGTGGAGTTAGGCAAAGCGTGTACATTTCTAAAGCACCTGTGCATTATGAATATGTTTTCCAAAAACTGAGACAGTGCACTTTGCTTAAATTGCTGGTGTACACTGAGGATGGGAAAAGATGTTTGAATGCAGGTTAAGTTTAAATAGAAGCTTACAGTTAATTTAAAAAGTGAATTGTCATGATGGCTTTGATTTGTTAAGGAAATGCATGTTTGTTAAAGGTGTAGTTTGTAAAAGTTGAAGGAAATACTTGCAATAAAAGCACTTCAGAGAAAACAGGACCTGCCTACCACTTTCAAGGAAGTAATTTCTGTGAACTGTGGCATGTATTACAACACAAGCAGTGGTGTGGTAGATATGACACACCAGTTCTTGCAGTCTTTACTTGTTTTACCGTTTGTTAAAGAAAGTACAGCCTTTGTCTGGACAAGAGCTAAGTCAGTCTAATCCTGAAGTTGCTCAAACACATCACCTTGAGTACTTCACCAGCTGGAGTGGAAAAATTCAGTGAACTAGAAAAAGAATTTGTGTTCAAAATTACTTACACAGGCAAAAAATTTGCTTAAGTTAGTTGTAAAGATTGAACATACTTGCTTTGGGGCGTGGAAGAGCTTTTTGTTTTAGATAAGTAGTGCACACATTTCCATTGAAAGGGGTAGAGTCTCTCCTGTAGCTGATGATAAATTTCTGTAGTTTTGAAACAGTGTCTTGGCTTCCTAGAGCAGGATGGATACATTCTTAAAAGTGGAAGTTGCAAGAGTTTCTTAAGAGGCAGTTAAGTTTCATAATATGTGGTGTGATCACTTGTTGTAGATTATTTTTTCTTCAATTTTTTTGGTTTTGACTCAAGTGTTCCATTTTAGCTTTCCACCACTATCCTTTCTAGCTGAAATGTGTGGACACATGTAGATGGAACAAGCATCAATTGATGCAGGGTAATAAAAAACCCCCACAAAACTAACCTGGAGCAATCATTTTACCCTTGCTTTGTGTGGATCCAGGATTTTGATGTTCTAGTGTACTTTGGTTTGGTTTCCTACTGAAGGACTGTATTTCAAAGTTAAGGCTTTTTTGTTATTTCTGATAGTAGAAATTCATTTAATTAACCTGTAGTTTTAACAAGGTTTTTTTTTCCCAATTTTCAGGTAATTTATTAAATTTTTCTACTTTTTTTTATTTCCACACGCTACCATTTTAGGTGGTTTAAAACTTTTTTAATCAAGACCAGGAGTTCATAGAAGTATGGTTAAGTATAAAGTTAATAAAATTAAAGGAATGAAAGCTTTAAACAAGCATGTAAGGCTTATTGATTAACTCAAATACATAAATATTTACTAATATGTTTGAACCATGGTTTAAAGCTAATTCTCTTGGTTCCCTGTGTGTGAGTACTTACTAAGGGATGGACACTAACCATAATTTGTATTTTGCTAGTGTTTTGCATGTTTTTGTTCTCTTATTACAGTTATGTTGGGGATGTTGGGTGGGAAGGTTTATTACCTTTTTATTCAGAAGAAAATATTGTGATTAAAGTTCTAGTGAAAGTGTTGTCTAATCCTAACATGCATGGTAAATGTACATGTGGGAAACAAAAGTGACACTTTCATAGTCAGTTTGTCCTGTTCTACAAGTAGGATCAAATATTTTAAGAATATCCTGCTGAAGATGAAAAGTAAATGTTGGTAGAAGAGAAAGTGAGATGAAAATGCATTTTAAACCTTCTTACTGTTCATCATCCACTTTCCTGTACTTAAGTAGCAATGGCTGATGTCAACAATGATGCTGTTTACACCAGTAAAATCTGAAAAATGCTGTTTTTCACACTCAGTAAAGGTTTTTAAAGAGCCTCCTTACCCCTTTTAAGCTTTATGGCAAGTGAAAAGCCAAGGCTGGTACTCCCAAGTGGTCAAGTACTGGCACCCCTTCCAGGTGCATAAGAACTACAGTGATCATTACATAAATTACAGTAATGTATACAAATAAAAGTAATTCTGTGCCTTTCTATTGCACTTCAAATGAAATATATACCTTGTCGTAGAATAACTCCGTATTTGCCACTTGCAAATACCCTCTTCACATAACTTTATATTCATTTATTGGTACTTTATGGCACAGTTGCCTCTGAAATGGGCCTGTGTATTCCTAAGGCAAGTTATAGTTGAAGTATGAATCATGCTGCTGCTGAAGAATGTCCTGAATGTTATCCCAGATAGTTCAATGGGAGAGGCTATCCCAGATACTTTAAAATGTTTGATAAACCAACTCGTACAATATTTCAAACTCATAAAGACGTAAATGTAGAAAATGTTGGTTCCTCTCTTAGCCAAATATTAAGCAATTTACTATTTTACAACATGTATCTGGGTGTTTACTGGAGACAGTAAATTTCCATATCCAGCTTCAGTAGAAGATGAAAACAAGAATTGCATTATTTAATGTCCTCTTTAGAAATCAGAATTATTATTCTGTCAGCTCTAATGTGGTACAATGAAATGGTTCCTGAGTTATACAATTATAGATGTTCCAGAACTTTCTGCAAAATTAATCTTGCATTACCAATCCCTGCATGTGCATCAGAGCCTGAACAAGTCCTGATGCTTTTCATTCCTCCACTCAGCGAGTGGCTCCAGTACTGTGGAAAGCTGTCCTTGTTTCCTCTGCATTGGTGTGAATTTCTGCCGCCAGACAAATCAGTGGAGTCTGATTTCAGGCCCAGGCTGGCACAGGTCCCTGTGCTTCAGTCACCCCTTCAGGTGGTGGTCCTTGGCATGGAGAAGAAGGGAGAGCTCTAAAAGATAAGTCCTTGAGCTGTCAGCAGGGTCTAGATTGAACATCCACTTCAACTAGATCAGAGGCTCCCTTTGTCTCAAAGTACAGCTGATTGGCACTGGGGGAACGGCACAGGGGTGGGTTATCAAGCACTTCAGATTTGTGTGGTTTAATGCTGAGGAGTTGGGGTCTGATAAAGTGATATTTTAAAGATACAGTCCTGAGCAAACAATAACACAAGTGGTAATCTTGGGTCTTCTTGACTTGTAGCCACCCTACATCATGTTGCAGTGCAGCAGAGATTATGTCTGTGCTGTTTTTCCATACCATGAGGTACAAAGTGCAAGACCCCAGAAATGCCAGCAACGACCGGTTTGTTCTTTCAAAGGTAAATAAATAATTACTGTTTTGCTGTCATGTTGCAGTCTGCTAGCAAAGACCTGTCTGTCTGTAGATTAAATTGACTTATCTTCTTTGACTTGTGCTTAGATACACTTACATCTGCACAGAAGTCTGTTGGAAATATTTGAGAGCCTGGAATTTGTCTGCTTCAGAAAGACAAAGGCTGGCTGAATTAAGTTGTAGCATAATTTTAAAATAGTTAAAAAGGAATGTGTATAATGTGTCCTGATAAGTCTTAACGTCACTATGTAAAGTTGTTCTAAAGTTAAATAATAAACACTATATTGTCTCTAAAATCTTTCAGGATGCAATAAGGTCTGTTTTATTTTGGCATAACCAGTTTTCTAACGAGGCAGTTGCAGCTGGCTTTTGTGCTCTCTTGTTAAATGCAGCCCTGCTGTTCTGCCTGCAGCCACGTCACAGTGGGCGCTAATTCCTGCCAGCTTCTCAGGGAGCATTACATGAAACAGGGCAGGTTAGTGAGTAGTTTGTAGTTTGCATTCCTACTGTGCCAGTATGGTATTAAAGTCAGTGCTACTTCTGAACCACTGTGGGTCAGAAAACACTTAAACCCCATTCTGTGCTGGCTGTTAGTGTTTCTGTCCCCTTTTACATTGTGCCTTTGCAAATCATGGGGATATCTTGTTCATATGACATAAAGGCAGGTGAGGGGCCTTCAGGAAACATAGTGATGTAAAACATGGCAGATGAAGTGCTCCAGTGAGGCACATTCCATCTTTGAGTCAGAATTCCTCAAGTGGTGGCTCACAGTGGTGCTGTGTAGCCCATGGTGAATGGTCTTGTGCTGGATGTAACTGTTGCCATTTCTGTCGGCCATTCTGAAAGAAGGAATTGAGTGAGGAGCAAGCAGTTGATGCTGAGGTGATGAAGCACTGGGACAGTCACTTCCTCAGGTTTGCTTTAGCTCTCTAATTAATCAGGGTTTCTATCCAGAGTTGCTAAACAGCTTCAAACCTCTGCATGCTCTTTTGACTCCTGATGACTCCAGGGGTAGAAGATGACTGCTCCACAAAGGTCTGAGTGTACAAAGCTTAAAACTTTGCCTGTTGTCACTCATTGCATTCAGCCTTAAGTACGTTCATATTGAAGGAAGTTCTAGTGGGATAACACCACTCATCCTACTGGGGTGCTCTAAGCAGGGGTGTGAGGAACTTGGAAACAAGCATCAGTGTGGATGTGTGCATTGTAAAAATGTTTAATAACTCTGTGCCTTCCTAATGAGCACTGAAGAAAGAACCTGATTTCAGGGTTTGTCTGCTTTGGAGAGTTTTGTCTTGATACTTGGGAATTGTGAAACTTGCGCTTTGTTTAAAATTTCTGTTTTTCTCTAGGGTCACGCAGCACCAATTTTATATTCTGTTTGGGCAGAGGCCGGCTTTCTACAAGAAGCAGAATTACTGAACTTGAGGAAAATTGATTCTGTCCTAGAAGGACACCCAGTGCCAGTGAGTAATCTTTGATACAAAAATATGCATAATATATACAAAATATATATAATCTTTGATACAAAATTATGTTTTCTGTGAAACAATAAGTGCATGTATCTCACAGCAATTTTGGTTGCCAGCTGTACGGTACAGGAAAGATAGAGACTTCTTTATGAAGTCTAAAGAAGGATGATGGCATTTACGGCTTCACAACTGAATTTGAATTTGAACTGTGTTTGAATGAGCATGTAAAAATTACCTTTATTGTTGTAGTAGAGTTCCCCTACAGTCCTGCATGGCAGTATTTTTCATTTTATAAATGTTTGTGTAAAGTTCCATTTCAAAAGACAGGTTTCCCTTGTCTTCTAAGCAGCTTTGAGGTATTTCAAGAGTTTATATCCAGTTTGGTCACCTCATTGGTCTTTCCATTCCCAGCCAGTTGTTTCAGTTGATTCTTTTTTACACAAAATCATCAATTCTTAACTGTTGCCATCTGAAGCATAGCTGAGAAATTCCATTCCCTCTCAGAGAGCCCAGTTAGCTTGGGACAGTCATCATGAAGGTACCTGCACTGCAGGGAAATCAGGAGTTCAAGGCAAGATTTAGAGGGACTTGCACATTGTTACGGCTGAGAAGCTGCATTTTGGTGTATGTTGAACCATCTTCTAACACTGGAAATTACTTCCTCTGTTTCTTAACTGTAAAGTAATTGTTGTCTTTTTATTCTCAGAGACAAGCATTCACTGATGTGGCTACTGGATCCCTTGGGCAGGGTCTTGGTGCTGCTTGTGGAATGGCATACACTGGCAAATTCTTTGACAGAGCCAGGTAATTCCACCTTCATACTTCATGATTGAAGGCATTCAATGGGAAAATTTTGTTAAAATCAATTAGATAGATAGATCATACATACATAGATAAGATAGATTCTCCTTTATTCTGTTCTCCATTCCCAAATCTAATTTCAGATTCAGGTTTTAAATTATAGATAATTACAAAACTGTTACCAGTGAAACTACCAAGGGTTTAAAGATTAGCGACAATTAGTGCATAAGTGTGTTTCTTTTGTAACCTGACAGCATTGCAAGCTGATGTTCCTGAACAGAGAAGACAGTGAGTTGTTGGAGGAGCCTCTAACTTCCAGAGAGTAACTGATATCCATTTTGAGACTGGATGTGTGCCTTTAGAAGGAAAGTGCAAGCTGGAGATGTCTGTTCAAAGTCAGATGACAAATAATGGAGAACATTGGATAAGGAACTGTTATGGTCAATAATAGCATAATTGAATCATAAAGTAGGGCTCCAAAATGTTATCAGAAAGGCACTCGACTCCACAGAGACAAAAATGACTGCTCCTGCCATTTGTTTTGTGCACAAGAAAAGAAGATGTCTAACGGCAAATCTGTATGAGGAGGAAAATAGCCTGATGTGGTTGATATATTTTATTTGACAGTTCTAGTACATTTGAGCATAGGCTGCCCAGTTAATGTGTCCTACACTTCACTAGCTTGAAATCATTTCTGTGAAAGATGACTTGCTGACTTTAATTGAGTTTAGCAGATGCTACGTGTGGAAAAAATCTAACCAGTGCTTACATGACAAAAGGAAAAGGTGGTCTTGCGTGCAGTACTGGGGAGCAGCTTAAGTGCAAGGAGTTCACATTTAGCTGAAGGCAGGTAGGAATCAGATCAAAAGGCTGTTATAGCTTCATGTTGAGTAAAAAAAAAAAAAGTCTCTGACATCCATCTCGATTATTTTGTTTTAAAATTATATATTTGAAGGCTAGTTTACTATTCTTTTTTTAATTTTAGTGGGTAATAAACGTTTACAAAGTTTTGTTATTCAGAAAAAGAGTGGTAGTACAAGACAAATGCTGTGGCTGAATTTGGTAGAGATGAGGCAGTACTCCTGCTAACTGAGTTTTACCTAAATAAAAGGCTTTAGTGGTTGGAGAAATAGTCTACAAAGTCATATCATGTTGGTTATCTTTTTCCTGAACTCTGAATTTGTTATGCAGCATGCTTTAATCCATAGCTGAGCTCACCCACAATTTAGAGTTTCCTGAAATTAATTCCTCTTGGTTGTCCTTCCAGAGGGTATGTGGGAAGAAGGAGGAAGCAGAGGTAACTGTCCCTGCATTGTTCAGGATCTTGCTGAGTCACAGTGACAGCGTTCAATGGGCCTGTTCAGTCAAGCCTTGCAATGGGAGGCGTAAGACTTGATTTTTTTGAGACAAAGGTTTGGAAAGGAGTGCAGTATTTCTCATCTTATTTTTCTAACATGTAACAGCTCAGAACTATTTTAATTTGATTTGTGTAAGGTTACATAACTTTAGCTGAGGTGAATGCATTGAACAATGGGAATTGAGTTTGGGATAGAGAAATGAAGTGAATTCTTGCTATGAATTATTGGAGGAGTTTTGATTTAATAGTGCTTACACATCAAACCTAATTTATTTTCATTTTTAATTTCTTCTAGCTATCGAGTGTACTGTCTGCTTGGAGATGGAGAGTTATCTGAAGGCTCTGTTTGGGAGGCAATGGCCTTTGCTGGCTTTTACAAGCTTGATAATCTTGTTGCTATATTTGATATTAATCGTCTTGGACAAAGTGACCCTGCTCCTCTGCAGCATCACGTTGAAATCTACCAGAAACGCTGCGAGGCCTTTGGGTATGTGAGTGGGAGAAGTTCAGGATAATCTCTCATTTGAAAATGTATGTTTTATTTGCTTCACAGAATTGTTCAAATGAGCTTTCAGCTCTAAAGGATTCCATCAGCAAGGAAGATGGTCTGTCATAATGCCTGATATTGGTCGACTTTATGGCTGCAGCAGGAATATTAAGAGTGGCAGAATTTGTTGGTTTTGAGGAAAAATAAGGACTGCTTACTCAGATAAATCTGTTAGGGGTCTTAAGACTGTTTTTATCACATTAAATTCAGATTTATAACTGTGACCACATGTCCTATCATAGCAAGTAGATCAGAAAAAACCAGAATGGAGAGCATTACTTGTAAGAGAATTCTTTGTGCACTGGCTTTCATTTAGTTTCATATTTCTGTAGAGATGCAAAGTCCACGCTAAAAATTTGTCAGATACAATAGAAACCAAATTACGCCAGAGTGTTTTGGTTTTTTTTAATCAACTTCTATTGTCAGTTTTCATCTTATTTCTAGATGTTTGATTTGCTCTTGTGATTAAAAATAGCCATTATGTCTGAAGAAATGTAGTTATCTGTGGGCTGTGAATTTTGCTCGTATCTGTTGATCCCCCTGTGACTGATTTTGCATTATAAAAAAGCAGCTGTGCTATTTTTTATGGTCTCAAATAAATACTAGTTCGTGTTTCTGGCATACTTTGGGTCTCTTAAAAAGATACTGCTCTGGAATGAAGTTAGTATTTGTTATTGTTATTGCTGACTACCAGAGAGTGTCACATGCTAAAACCCTTTAGAAACAGTTGATCTGTTTGTGTTCTTAGCTGGCATGCCATCATCGTGGATGGACACAGTGTGGAGGAGCTTTGCAAAGCCTTTGGCCAGGCCAAACATCAGCCAACAGCCATCATTGCAAAGACTTTTAAAGGCAAAGGCATATCAGGTAATAAAACAATGATTGCTTTGCATACACATGTGGATATGTTGTGTACCTAGTGCTGCAGTAAAGGTACCTGCACATCTGAGCAATAGCATGCAGAAGGTCTTTCAACCTCTGTACCTCTCAGCAACATTACTGCTGAGAAAATTGATTTGGTCCCATCAAGTGAGATGTGTGCCAGCTATGGAGTGCTGTGTCCGTGGGATGGAGTGTGTCAAGGGTTACCATGATTCCCTTAAGCTACAGCTTTTAGCAGCACTCTGTGAGCTTGCCTTTCTGATCAGATAAATATTAATAACAGCAGTGAATATCTTCAATCCTTTTCATTGAGTAAGCAAGCAAAGTTCATTATTTGCAGTGGCTTAGGGAAAAGCAGCGTATCAGCCAGAGAGGTGATTTGGCTGTTAGTGCCGGCTGCACAGATAAGAGTCATCAGAAGCTATTAAAATAAAGCTGTGAAACATCAAGTCTTGTTTGAATTGGACACCTTGGTTAACTGTGGTTTCAAACTTAACTGAGTTTGTGTAAATAGGCCTAACTGTTGAAATTTCATGGGAGGTGTTCACACTGATTTACTGGTTGTTTCCTGCCACACTTAGGGACCAGGTCTGTTAGGTGCCAATTTACGAATGATTTCAGCAGAAAATGCTGGGATTTTGTCACAAGTTTGGAATATAGGTAATTTGATTACGTAAAATTCCTCTTATTTGTTTAAATGTGTTTGTCATAATGCAGTTGAGTACTACTGTAACTGTTCAAGTAATTTCTTCCTTGGAAGGCAATACTAGACTGTCATACTCCATTGCACTTTTATCTGGGTAAAATCTGCAACTAAAAACCTAAATTGTTTTTATAGTGTTCTTACTTGTAATGTGATTTTAAATACTCAGGTGTTGAAGATAAGGAAAGCTGGCATGGAAAGCCCCTTCCGAAAAATATGGCTGAACAAGTCATTCAGGAAATAGATGACAGGATCCAAAACAAGAAAAAGCTTTCTCCAGCCCTTCCAGAAGAAGATGCACCTATAGTAAATATTAGAAACATTAAGATGCCATCTCCACCAACTTACAAAGTGGGAGAAAAGGTATTCCCTTCTTTTCCACTCTTTGTCAGATATTTCAAAGTGTGAGACTGTTTAACTGGATGGCAGGAGGTTTTGTGTTATCCCTTGCCACAATTTCAACTACCCACCTCTTCTCAGCAGGGAGACACCTGTTTCTGTGGTGTGACACAGACAATCAACTCGCTGGGTATCGAAAGGGTGTATAAATATATTAAAATATGAAGATTCAAATCACTCTTTTTCATTTCATGATCATTATCAATTTTCTAAACTACTTTATGTACATTTGAAATTGAAGAAACTCCTTGAGGTTCAGTGAATTTCCATGATTGGAAAGCACGGTTTTAAACATTTCCTAGCAGGATTTTTATTGGTGGGGAGTTTCCAATTTTAGCACAGATGTCTTTTCTAATGCTTCATTGTGGGTTTGTTTACTCTTCTGTGTGTCACCGTTCTCATACGTACTTTTGATACTGCTACCTTTTGAAAGCAATAAAATAGGAAGTGAAAAAAGCCTCTAGAAGCAGCAAGTTACAGCAGCCCTGGCGTGTTTTCCTTTTGCAGTGGGCCACCCGCAAAGCTTACGGGGTTGCGCTTGCAAAGCTGGGCCACGCTAACGATCGAGTGATTGCTCTGGATGGCGACACAAAGAACTCCACCTTCTCAGAGCTCTTCAAGAAGGAACATCCCAGTCGCTACATCGAGTGCTACATTGCTGAGCAGAACATGGTAACTGCTCCCTTGGTTTATTGAAAGATCAGTATAACCATTCAGTGGGAGTCCCCTTAGAGTGCGGGGTCTAATTGTTTTCAAATAAATGTATGAGGTAATTGTAGCAATAACCAATTCAGAAACCTTGTTCTAATTTCCATTTTGCTAAAGAACGGCCCTTTTAGTAAATACCAGTCCAAATAACACAGGTAAATCCATTCCCTCTTAGTAATGATGATTTTTGTCTGCTGGAGATAGCAAGACCATGTCCATTGGACTGAGAACGTAAGCCTTTGATCCAGGAGAAGAAAGAGGCGGATAAGTCTTAAAAATCTGTGAATGGCTGCTTGAAGCAGATAAAGAAAAGAAGCTGCCAGTAAGAATCAACAATAACAGCTAGCAGTTGAAGCAAGGAGGAGAGGAGATGCAGGAGGATAGATACTGGGAGGGTGAGTTGCCTCCTTTCCTTTCTGGAAACGCCAGCAATTAGAAGCAGGACTAACAGAGATTTTTAATCTGCATTGAGAGCTTCTTGCTAAATTTTTAGGGCAAGAAGTCCCACAGATGATGTCCTGGAAACAGCTGATAAATGAGGAATTCACTGTTCTTGTCCGATGTCCCTCTTTCAGGTGAGCATTGCAGTTGGTTGTGCCACTCGTGACAGGACCGTTGCTTTTGCCAGCACCTTTGCCACCTTCTTCTCACGGGCGTTCGACCAGATCCGCATGGCTGCCATCTCCGAGAGCAACATCAACCTCTGCGGCTCTCACTGCGGGGTTTCCATCGGTAAGGGCACCCACGGCCTCCTAGCAGCAGTCCCCATCCATTTAGTGATAAGTGCCTAGCAGTCAAATGGATCCTGCTCTGTGGAGGAAAGCTTTATTACAGCTGGGGTGGTGTAACAGTGGCAGCATTGATAGGAGGAAGTTGTATATGCAAAGCCACTTTTGTGGGACACACTGTTGTATTTAGAATGAGAAAAATGTCAAGCTGTCATCTGCTTTTTTTTCCTCTTTGGCCTGATGAAAATAGGACTTTTCCCTACAAGCTTTTCTACTGTACAAGTAAAAACTTGGTATCAAGGGACTGGACTGAAACTGAGGAGTTTAGGTTCCATTTCGTCTTTGCAGTTGATGTCTTCTGTCCTTCTGTGGAAAAAATAGTCATGTGCTTACTGTACCTTTGTTTCCCAATCTCTAAAGTGAGAAACTAATGATACTGTTCTGGCACAGATGCTCTTGTCCATCAATCTCAAAAATGCTTTAGAGATCACACATTTGAAATAACTAATTCAACTTATTTCAATATTTTTTACTACTGCACTTGTTGATATGGTGGTTAAAAAAATCCAAAACCTCTTAAGTATTGATGAAACAGGAACTGTGAAGCTGTTACATAATTCAGAAAATGGAATCATAGAAAGGTTTGGGTTGGAAGGGACCTTAAAGGTCATCTCCTTCCAACATCTCCCACTAGACCAGGTTGCTCAAAGTCAAGCAGGACTTACCCTTGGTTGTCTTGAATCACCTCCCTGTGCCCCATGTGCCTTAGTACAGCTTCTAGGAGGATCTGTTCCAGGATCTTCCCAGGCACAGGGTGGTAGTTGGTAGTTCCCAGAATCATCTCTTCTCCCCTTTTTCAAATTGGGTGCAGTGTTTCCCTTTTTCCAGTCACCAGAGACTCCACCTGGTACTGCTTGACTTTTCGTGGAGAGTGTCTTGGCAGCTACATCAGCCAGTTCCCTCGGGACTCTGGGATGAATCTCATCGGCTCCCATAGACTCTTGTATGTTGAGGTTCCTCAGGAGCTCACGAGCCTGATCTGTTGTGGTTTAATCCCAGCTGGCAACCAAGTACCACCCAGGCACTCCCACACTGCCTGTTCCTGCAGTGGGACTGGGAGGAGAATCAGAAAAAAACTTGTGAGTTAAGAACGGCTTAATAAATGAAACAAAGTAAAACATACTACTACTAATAATAATTGTAATTATAAAAATAAACCCCAAAAACAAGCACAATACAATTTCTCATCACCCACTGACCAATGTCCAGCCTGTCCCTGAGCTGTGGTCAGCCCCTTCCAGCCAGCTCCCCCCAGTTCATATGCTGAGCATAGCATTCTGTGGTATGGAATGTCCCCGTGGCCAGCTTGGGTCAGCTGTCTGGGCCATGGTGCCTCCCAGCTTTTTGTCCATCTCCTCACTGGCAGTGCATGAGGACACTGAAAAGTCCTTGATTTAGGATAACACCACACAGCAACAACCAAAACATCAGTGTGTTATCCAACAGTATTCTCATGCTAAATCCAAAACATACCACTGTACCAGCTAAGAAAAAAAATGAACTATCCCAGCCAAACCCAGGATATCTTACTGCAGAAGGAACTTTACTCTCCCAGGCCCTGTCCTGCAGTCCATCCACCCGAGAGGTGTGGGAAAAGGGTTTGCCAGGGGAGAGCAAGGCAGCAGAGCCAGCACATCTCAGACCAACTGGCTCAGGGCCCTCACCAGCAGAGCCTTCTCTGGGTCTTGGCTTCCCACTGTAACTGTTTGGAATACGTCAGATCATATTGGGGTTGGCTTTGGTTTGAAGGAGGAAGGGAATTTTATTTTTTATTTGAAATGCATAGACATGACCCATGAAAACAGGAACAGACTTGCATACCAAGAAAGAAAATGCAAGTAGACATTCATGCTTGAAAAACTAGTAGGTATTTCTAGGGAAAATGAAAGAGAAGGAGAGCTGACAGGGGTAGTAAATTAAGGCTCTCTGCATACATCAGTTTTTCAGTTGATTTAATAGTTTTGGCTGGCAGTAGGGTTTGGAGGAGAGTTGGACTTCTTGGGTTTTTTTTTCCTTTAAAAGAAAATAGCTAATTTGACCTGTAATGTTGGTAAAGATTTAAAGATGCTTCATAAACATGTGTGATCTCATCCCAAACCTCAAACTTAACTTGTGGCAGTATGGTTTTCTGGAGCAGAGACTGTATGCAGTGTTTATCAGATTATGCCTTTTCATGTAATTAAGGGAGGGATTCTGTTACAAGCCTCTTTTCTTACTAAAATCAGTCCTTCCACCTTCAGACTTTTAGCAAGTAGGGTGCTGGTGCAAAAGCCAGTTAGGTTTGGTCTTTGCTCATTTAAGAAGATAAAACTCCTTTGGGTTACCTGAATTGTCTCCTAGAACTACACTTCAAAGTTTCAATTTTCAGCACATGAAACGTTCTGCTGGGAGCTGTGACTGTGAAGTACAGACTTGGATTTATAAAGTTGTTCAAGGTACAAATCTCATTGAAGCCTCAACTTGATTTTCAAAAAAGAATTTCAACCCGAACTTTTGCAACTTATATAAAGAGTTATATGAAGTTAAGGAAGTTTTGCAACTTATATGAATAGTTATAAAGAAAGTTATTCAGAGAAATCCTTTAGCAATTAAAAAATTCAATTTTAAATGAAAGGGTATGAATGAAGCATACTTCCTATTAGAACTTTGGGCCTGCATGGAATTCCAAATCTGCATGGAATTCAGAATCCAATCTGGATCTGTGGTGAAAATTGAAGTTTTATGTATGCAGTTCTAGGTAGACCTGGGCTTCTGCTGCGCTGAAATTTGAACCCATTAAATTTATGAGAAATAGCTATCACAATGGCCTTCTGAACTTGTACTAAATTCACTCCTAGACCAATAGTTGCTGATGGGCCAAATAAGTTTTATGGTCATAAGAAAATAATGGAAAAATCTGTATTTTTTCAAACTGAATATACAGGAAAAGAAATCATAGTGTACATGTGTCAAAAATAGAAATATTGATTGTTTAGACTGTATTATATCCTGGACATTTGCTACTGTTCCTATTAAGCACTTACTTCTTTTATTAAGCTTTAAATGTAGCTTTTGCAGATGTAATTGAAAATTATACTCTCATTTGATCTGTGATACTCCAAAACCATATAAATTGGGATTTTCATAAAGACTTGGGGCCAGACTCAACTTGGTGCTAGTCTGTAAGTTACTTTGAATTGAATTGAGGAGCTTTGAATGCTAGTGGCATTGGCACCACCGTAGCGAAAGCAGGACAAGCACGAGTAGATCTCCACCTTGGATGAGATTCAGATTCAGGATATCAAAATTATCACCTGATAATTTTATTCTTCATAATTTCACTTTTCTTCTATGTCTTCATTGTGTGGGTGCATTTTAGGAAAGGAAGATGCCCACTGGGATCCCTCTCACTCAGAGTGCACACATTTAGAAACTGTGATGTTGAGAGGGTTTTTTCATGTCACGACTGAAAGCCGAGACACTTCCTCTTCCCGGTCGGTGCTTACTTTATTAGTGATGTGCAGTGGCAGAGTTCAATGATTGACCTCTTTAACGTGTTTAAAGTTCTTCAGAATTTTGTGCTGCTCTTAGGAAAATATTCTCCTCCTTCCTCGCGAACTCGTCCTCCTTGAATACCAGGTAGCGGGTGCATGTGGGAAGGCTCTTTGCCCTGCTGCTGCAGGCTGTGACATGACTGGATTCAGAGCTCTGTGCATGGTTGGTTTGGAACAGGGCCATTCCCAAAGCTCCGTTACATAAGGTCACTGGGGGCGGGGGGTGTTGTGGTGGTTGTTTCTTTAACCATGGAAAATCATGGCATCCAGCACGTGTCCTGGCTAACGATTCTTTTTCATAGATCTGCAGTTATGCCATGAGGCGCTTGAGTTGTTAAATTAACAACACAGATGCCCTGCTGCTCCTTAAAAGACCTTTTTATAGTATTAAAAAATACATACATACCCTTCATTTAATCTTGAAATCAGCCTAACAATTTGAGAGTAGTTGTACCAATTGCACTCTCCATTTCTGATGGGACACATGCAATTCTCCTTTCACATTTCCAGCAGTTTAAATCTGGAGGAACGCTTATTGACAAGTATAAATTTTGCCTCAGCACATATAAATCTGAAGATGCTCAAAAATCTTGTGACCCTCTTTCTGTATCTGTACCCTTCCTATTTGGTTGTATTCCTTTTGTGTTGTTTTATTGTTATACTTTATTTCCTACTTTTTCTTTTTAATCCCAGTTTTCTTTCTTTTTAGTCTCTTTCTATCCTTATTTACTGTTTAGATGGTTCCAAGTTTAAGGAGAAGATGATTCTTTTCTCAAGCAGGTAGACTTGCATGTTGTGTGTGTGCCTGATTTTATCCTTTTCTCCTTTCTTGCCTGGTTTACGTTGAACCTCACTTCTATATTGAGTGATTGTCAAAAATGTGCACTTGCTTTTTTGTAACCCTGCTTTAATTCTTTCAGGTGAGGATGGGCCATCTCAGATGGGGCTGGAAGATCTGTGCATGTTCCGGGCTATTCCCAACTCCACTGTGTTTTACCCCAGTGATGCTGTAGCCACTGAAAAAGCAGTGGAAATAGCTGCCAACACCAAGGTTTGCATCACAGTATTTCTAAGCCAGAGAATAATTCTGCCTTTTGTACTACTCTTGTTGCTTCTGGCATGTTTCTTGCATGTCTCTACCCACGTAAATTTTTCCTGAGGCTCCAGCGTGGCAGTGGGATGTTTTCTTTGCAAGGAAAGGGTACAGACATTCTGTCCAGGCTAGTGCAGAATGAACAGTCTGGAATGCTGTGGGCCAGATTTGGAGAGATGTAAATGATTACACACCAAGTGCAGTTTGAATCTATATTGACTGAGAGTAAGAGTAAGTGTAACTCCCTTAGGTCTTTAGCAAACCTGAAAGTGCTCTCTTAGTACAATATCTCTGGGGTCAAAATTGAAGCTGGATATGGAAAGATAAATTTATATTGAGGATTTTGATCATCTTCTTGATCAATACTTCCATTGGCTGCCATAGGTGTTTTTTTGAGAAAGGAGCAAATGATCTGAAAAATTTCAATCTTGCCACTACAGGTTTTCCATGAGGGAATGTAGAAATTTGGTGTGTAACAAATGTGATGAGTGGCTTGTGGAAAAAAAGATGAGAGATGGGTAAAGGAGTGTGAAGAAGAGATTAAAGTACAAGTTTGCTGCTTCTTCTGGAAGGGCATCTGAACTTTAACTGATCGAAAGCATTTTTCCTTGCTTTCAGCCCAGCATTTCTTCTCTAATTTAAAACTGACAGAGTAAAAGTTGCACATATAGGGTACAGTTCTAAGAGTCTAATTAACTTGAGTAGGATTCTCCATTTCCACAAGAGAACAAAAGAGAAATAAATGTCTTGGAATTGGAAAGGAAATTGTAAGTTATTAGTGTGCTTTAAGAGGAGGTGAAGTGTTTTGTACTGTTTAAAGCAACCAGCTGCCACAAAGGACTAATGGGAATTGGTGGGGCAGAGAGAGCTTACTTATAAGAACCAGAGGTAACATAGAAGGGTGAACATCAGACAAATAGAAAAAGTCGTTTTGCTGTATTTTTTTTCATAGGATTTATCAGCTAGAATGTCAACACTTTTCTGTTTTCCTAACTTCTAACACATTTACTTCGGAAACAGGGCATTTGTTTCATCAGAACCAGTCGTCCTGAAAACCCTGTCATTTACAACAACAATGAGGACTTCCATATTGGACAGGCAAAGGTAAATAAATAGAATCAGAAAAAATATGCAGTGTTCCTTTTGTAAAAGCCCTTTTTCCTCTAAAGTATTGCAATGCCAAAGAATTGATCTTTTCATTAAAATCTCTAGAAATGTAAAAAAGCCCAGTAAGATTTAGTGTTAAAAACACGTGGAGTTGTTTTCTTGCAGGTGGTTTTGAAGAGTAAGGATGACCAAGTGACTGTGATTGGAGCAGGAGTTACTCTGCATGAAGCACTGGCTGCAGCAGAGCAGCTGAGAAAAGGTGGGGCTTTTTTCCTTTTTGTCATTTAACACAGAAAAAAAATCAATACCAGTCAGCCTAACTGCTGACCCTTTGTACTGGTAAACATTAATCACACTGTTCAGACAGCTAGTCAGTCACCTGTTAGCTGATACAGTACAACACAGCATGCAGCTGCCAGTCGTGCCTAATGGAGGAGGTTTTAGTTGGCTTAGCAGCATTAGTAGCCATGAAAATTGTCAAACAGATCAGATCAAGGTCTCAGAACTGCTGATCTGTGATGGTGCCCTGTGGGCAGAGGCTTGGGGACACTGGGAGAAGCAGGAGTGGCACCTGGTCTGGGTGGGCCAGGTACAGCACAATCAGCTGCAAACAGGCTGGGGTCAGGTCCCAAACCACAGCTTGTCACCTCTGTGGGCACCTGGCCCTGGGTTGGGCTCACTGCCAAACCTGGGTTCCTTTGAATATAGCAGCTCTGAACTAGCCTCAGAGGGGCACAGATCTGTGGCAGCGCTCAAGTCACTGACATGTCACAGCAATGATAATCCTTCAATGAAATAAGAGAAAGAAACCATCAAAAACCCATCTGTGAGTCAGGGGCCTCTGCCCAGGAAGAGATTACAAATAGCAGGAGATAATACAGTAATGCTGCCTGTGGCTTATGGGGAGCTTTGTGTGCAGTATCTGGGTGGACTGGTACTTTGTCATGACCTTGAGTCACCAGGCTCAGCACATTTTGAAAGTTGTATTTTCAGAACCCTTGTTATTTTTCTACATTTACCGTGCTTTACAATGTTCTGCTGATCTTGAAGTCTGAGTAATCACTTCTGAAGAGATAATCCCATAGTGCAGAGGCAGTGTCTAATACCCAAAATGTGTTGGCCACTAAAGAGCCTTCAGTCACAAAACTGTGACAATAGGGCCTCTTCATGTGTAGGAGTCGGCCCAGAGTTCAGGCAGCCAGGATCAGAGACAACCTCACGTAATTGCTATTCTTTATAAACAATTGCCATTTGTATGCAGCTTTAATGAGCCATCTGGGCCTGCCTTATGAGGGCAGGGCATATTCTGGGTGTGGTGCCAACCAATCTTAAGGGTGCCCTGGTAGGGCTGGGCAGTTCAGACAGGCACACCTGAGAGGTGGCAGCCTGCAGTGAAGAAAGGATTCAGAATGTCTACAGACCAAAGAATCAGGTGGAAATTGTACTTGGTTTGACAATTTGACAAATAAAGGTCCGGGGAAAAAAATTACAATTGACAGTCTGAATAAGGAGGATTTTCTGGTGACTGGATTCTGCTCACACCTGGGGAAAGCCAGTTAGATGACTGTTTTGCTGATGGGTGCTCCTGGTAACCCTGAGTCACTCATCCAAGCCTCCTCCATCATGTCTGTGAATGAATGGGTATCACAATTCTACCAGGTGCACGGAGAAAGAATACATATAAAAATTAGGGTTGGCTGGGTTCTGTAGTAGATGAGCCATAAGTACAGGTACCTGGGAGTTCGTGTGGGCAGTTCTCATAATTGCCTAGGAGATCACAGCCATTGCCTGTACCACTGGCATTGTCTTGCATGTTGCAATTCTTTGTTGCAAATCATTTCATTTATGTACGCAGAAAAAATCTACATCCGTGTGATTGATCCCTTCACTATAAAGCCCCTGGATAAGAAGACAATACTTGAAAGTGCAAGAGCAACCAAGGGCAGGATCATCACTGTTGAGGACCACTACCATGAAGGTGAGTGGAGTCTTCGAGGTCACAGTCCTCAGAGGCTGGAAGCTCCCAGGTTCTGACCTGACAGAGGAGTATGGGACCTGGTGCTGTCATCCCATTAAAGCTAGAGAGATTTCAGCCTTTTTTGGTGCTGTTAGGATTATAAAGTGACACTGAGGGTTGAAACGTTCCTAAGATGTAAGGGGTAATCACAGCTGCCTTTCTGATTAACTTGGCCTTGTGTGCCCTTTGTGTGCTTGGTCCAAGTGAAGTCTGGATTAATTAGTGCCCAGTGAAATTGTAAATTCCTGCTATGCTGCAGGGGTTCTGCACAGTGTTCTCTGAATGGCTGTACAGCAGCTGCTCTGCAGGTGTGACTTGAGAGACCATTGCTGTGCAGGTTGAATTATTCCATGTGTCCAAAAGCTTGGCTCCAGGTTGCTTGAAATCAGATGGCTTGGGCAGTTTCCACAGTTTTTCTGCAGTTACTCTGGGATAAATTCCTCCCTTTTTCATCTCTGCCATCAAAGACACCTACTAACAGAAGTTACTAGATATAGTTATGAGAATATTATCTTAATTTAAGGTGAACATCACTCTTGCCGGGTACATGAAGTGATCTGGTTCTACCGTAAGTGCTGGATACACCATAATTTTGTTCCAGACTATGGATGGTGATAGATCACTGAACCTCATCATTTTCTAGCTTAGTGTTCAGCTCTGGACAAGTATTTTACTGCAGGTTTGCAAGATGGCAGAGTCTTAACTGTGAGGTGCTGAACAGGGGCTTTGTGCTGGCACGGTGCTCTGTGGTGCAGGCACAGCAGGTGTCTGTGCATCAGAACCCTGAGTGCCTTGCAGGCCCCATCACACTCATCTCACCAGCTGCATCCACAGACGTGCCTCTGGCTGGAGGCTCAGTTTGGTTAAACACCACGTGCCTGGAGCTGTGGGCAGCCCTGTGATCCTTGGATATGCTCTGGCCGAAGGGTAGCACTAAGGTGCCTCTTCTACCAGGTCTCACAGCACATGCTTTTGACACAAGTCTTGTTTTCTTCTTCCCTAGTACTTCTGCTTCCAGTGTCTCTCCTGCCTCCATGCAGTTCCCGTAGCATCCTTTGTCCCTGGGACTGATAGTGAGTCAGAGCTGAGCTCTGAGCAAAGGTTGTGAATACATTACATAACCCAGAGAGGTGCCCAGCGGCACGTACAGGCACTGTGAAAAGATGGAGCTCTGAAGTGCTGCTGAGATTGAGATTGGTTGGAATTTCAGCACGTTAAGTACACTTGTAAATGCTCTTCAGTCTAAGTGTATTTTTAAACATGGTTCCTGGTGGCTGATGCCGAGGTGGTAAGAGCTTGCTGACAGACCTGTGCCCTTGAGAGGCAGGTGTGTTGTGCTGCTGATGGCTGAGTACTTCAGAAACGGCAGCCTGCTTGTCCTCGGAATGCCTTTGATACAGGACAGTTTTCATTTCACAGCTGGCCCACTCAGACACATGTGATTGGTGTTTTTCTAAGCCGGGGAATGGAGGCTGTGAGTTGCAGGGCCCTTTGCTCAGACACACACACACACAGTGTGGCTGTTCCCTGCTTGGATGCTCCATCAGTGCCGTGTCTGCCCTCTCTCCGCAGGTGGCATTGGTGAGGCCGTGTGTGCCACGGTCGTGGGCGAGCCCGGCGTCACCGTCACTCGCCTGGCTGTGTCCCACGTGCCCCGCAGCGGGAAGCCAGCTGAGCTGCTGAGGATGTTTGGCATTGACAAGGATGCCATCATGCAGGCGGTGAGGGCGGCCGTGTCCAAATCCAGGAACGCGGAGTAGCTCGAAGCATCTCGTGCTGTGTAACGGAAGAGCTGCGTTCGGAGAGGTTAAGGCAGGCAAAGGTGCTTTATGTAGAGAGTTCTAATAAAAATACCAGCTTAAAAAACCTTCTGGGGTTTAATCTCTTCTTTTCTCTGTGGGGTTTGGTGTGATGGGGTAATACCTGAATGTTTTGAGTCCCTCCTCTCTGTGTTGCCCCCAGCCATTTAAAACCAAAGGCAGGGAGGAAGTACCCAGTGTGCTGGGTGATGCTGAAGTGGAATGGGATGTTCCAGGTCCTGGGGAACCAGTGGGGAGGTGGGGCCCGGCAGAACGCTGGGCTCAGGTAGGACATGCTGAATGGTAGTGCAGAGAGCACAAGCACAGTGAAGGAAGTTGAAACTCTTCACAGGAACTTGTAGTTTTGAGTGCTTGGCTGATGCTGGAGCAAGGGTGATGCTGAGATGGACTAAAGAAGGATCTGGAAGAAGAGCAGGAAATTCCCAGATACCCAAGAGGATGCAGCTCAATGTGTAAGTTGCTTTTTTTTTTAAGAATTTACTTTTCTCATGTGACCTGCTCTAAGTGGCTGAGCTGTTCATCTTGCATGGTGGGATGCACTAGGTGACTTTTGAAATGTTTTGCTGTTTTTAAACATTTTGCGTATTTTACCCTTAAGCAGTTTCTGTTAAAATTAAAAATTCATTGCTGACTGCAGAGTACCAAATTTGAAACATTAAGTATTGAAACATGTTTCTCATCCTGACTGTTCCACAAATTGCCTCTCAGAAAGACATTAGACAGCAGAGGACACTAAAAAAGCCCTTGTCATCAGAGCAGGGTCATTCTGTGTAGTTTTCAGTTCACCCAAAAGCCACTTGCCACGAACATGGCTACAGTGGTCTGAGAAAGACTTTATTTGCACACTAACACAAAATATACAGTATTTTGGGATGGTGGAATATTTCTACAACGACATGTAAATAGTACATGTAAATGAGAATATGAATACTACGAAATAACTTGTATTCATCCTTCTTGCACAGTTTAGCCCTTGAGGGGCTGGGTGGCAGCTGTGCTGTGTTGGTGCAGGTCTGAGTGCAACTGTTGGTGTTTCTGGCAGTGCAGCTGGAACGGCAGGCAAGAGTGATTGACACTGGTGCTTCAAGTTACACACAACATAAAGTAACCTTTCTGATTTCTGAGCAAGGCTTGAAATTGTTCCTGTAAAACTCTGAGCTGTTTGGGTTTACAGCTCTCAGATTTACATTTCCTTACAAGTCCATGTTTATGGCTTTTTCTGTCCAACTTGTTGCCTTCATCATTCTGTGGGTATGAAGACCTTACACTTTTACTAAAAATTTAAAGATACCCCCTCTAACTGCATTAGCCCTACATCCTTGCAGTGTGTAATACATCCCTATAACATGAGAGAAATGTCAAAGTTCCATGTTTATCTTACTCAAAGAAAGAAAAAGGTTGGAGGATGAGTCAAATCAAGCACTTTGTTTTTCCCCTGAGAAAAGATGAAATGTGCTGTTGTTAATACTCTCATTACTGCAGCACTCTGTCAGTGCCTGTAACATCTCCCCAGCTCTCCTCGGGTGAAACTGCTGCCCGCCCACTGCTCCGAGTTCTGCCACAATCAATTCATCAGCCCCAGCGCCGGCACCGCCGGGGCTCAGCTGGGAGAGCAGTGCCGGCCTCAGCCTGCTCTGGGCAGCACAGCGGGGAGGAGGTGGCCAGAATTCCTACAGAAACAGCCCCAGCCTGAGCCAGAACCAGCACAGGACAACACTGTCTGTTGTTGATTTTGGTACAGCACCCAGGCAGGCTGGCGTGGTTAGTTACGCATGAGAGATGCACCACCACGTGGCAGCCTAGGGGAGGGAAGGTGAATGTGTTTCTATTTAAATGGAATTAAACACAAAGCTACAGCTCGACTGTCTTCCAAGCTCTGCTGAGCCACAAACGGCTTCGGAATCCAGAGTGGGGCCCCATACCCCAGATTCAGGTTTATTTTTGAGGGAAAGCAGTGATGTTTTTCAGAGGTTTCACATTTCAGTATTTCACATTGGCCATTGGGTTGTTAGGTTCACCTCATACAGCAGTTCTTTTAGTACTGGAAATTTGGACAGCCAGGTTTGGGGACCTCTTCTGAAATACTCCTCCTAGGCAGCTTTCCTCATACCTGTGGAATGAAGAAAAAGAGTGTCAGGACTGCTGTGTTCAGATTGCACTGGATCCATGCAGCTTCTCAATATTCTTTGTGTTTTGTGTCCATAAACGTGGATAAACATGAGCCAGGAGTCTGAAGACCCAACAAGCGAAGCCTCCCTCCACTCCCTGAGTTTTTATTTAAGCTATAGAATTCTTATGCAGACACTGCCAGGAGACAGTACCCCATACAGGGTGGAGTGTTAAAAATGTGAAAATGTTCTGCCACAGGGAAAGAGTCAAGACTAATTCATTTTCAAACCCAAGCAGCTGTAACAACTGTAGTAAAATATTCCTTTTTTTTTTAAGGCAATAAGATTGGAAATTGGCATTTAAATGAGTTGGTCTTAATTCTTGACCAAATCAAAGTACCCAGGAAGGTCCAGGGAAGACAGATGCTGTCAGTAGAAAGAGCACTATTACCTCTTGGCCTGAATCTGTCAATCAGAGGAACAAAGCTGTCAAGGACGCTCCGAATTCGGTACACTGGGCGTGAAAACAAAGATAAGCAACATCAAACATAAGATAATTGAAAAATGGCAAAACCCAAACCCTTGTTTAAACAAGCCCATCTGCAATATCATTAATAACAAAGATCAGACTGAGTCATGAAAGAACCATCCACAACCTCCCACCCTGTTAACATGAGATTACAGAGGAGACAAGTTCTTGGTTGGGGAGCCGTAACTTGCTGCTGGTGGCAGCTCTGCTATGCCATCCCCAGGGACTGCCACAATGCCCAGGATTTAATATTTCCAGTAGCTGCTGCCATCCAAGTTCTGCCCCGAGCTCATCCTCAGTCCCAGGGGAAGGCATGGCAGCTGGAATGCACAGCATCTTATCCAGTGGATCTGGGAAGATGGGCCTTGCTGCTAAAATTACACGTTGTCATGGCAACGCAGCATTCGGCCATTGCTGCAGAAAGAGGTGACTCAGGGTCTTGTGATCACTGAGAAGGAAAAATGAGTCAACCTCTCCCTTCAGTAGCATTAAGGCTGCTTGTCTGCAGCCCCCTGTAACTGGGAGATGTTGGGGAGAGTTACGTGGTGAGTTACGGAATCTCGACCCCAACGGGTTTATGGCCCTGTGGTGACTTTGTGACCTTGTCCTTAGCACAGGGACACAGCTGCTGCTGTAGGGACACTTACCTAGACCGAAGTATATCCCAGTGGTTTCCAGGGAAGCAAAGGTGATTAAACCAATCCCAAGAGAAATAGTCCAGTCTAAAGCAACAAAATAAATGTTAGCTTCATTCATTTTTCTAGAGTGCAACAATTTATCCTTCTGTTGAATCTTGCCTTACCTAATCTTGCCTTACCTTTGTGGTAATAGTAGCAAACGAGTAAAGCTCCAATTGCAAAGCAAAGAATGACAAAATGAAAGAATTCATCTGAAATTGAGAGGGAAGATTAGGTCACAACTGCAGCCATGGCCCTTCCAAATCCACCTTTATGTACAGAGCATCACTCACGGAATGAAACAATTTCCGTGAGATTCCTCAGGCACTAGGCTTAATGTTGTGAGAAGCCTCTATGACTTTCATCAAGAAGCCTCGATGCACTTCAACAAAGTACTCATGTTGAAAAAATAAAGGTTTTCTTGAACCAGAGATCTTATTCTTGGACTGAGGTTCAACAGGTTTGACATCGGTTTGATTTAATAAATCAATTACCATCCTTCCGTATGCCCATCCACCGTACTGTCCACTGAGGGGGGCGAGTGCTCTCCTTCTCATATGCTACAAAAAAGAGATGTCTTTTATTGCCATGGAACTGTGAAATTAAGGAGTTTAAAGTTTATTTCCCTTTTGGTATCTGAAATAGATTGTCAGAGCAGAATATATGTAAAACTGTTTGTTGGTCTGCGAGCCTTTCAGAAAGATCAAATCTTAAAATCACTCCAAAGAGCATGGTTTTAAAAATGAGTTAAAAAAAAAAGTATAACCAGATGGCTGCATTAACAATACTTAATTGTTTTAAAGCACTCTGCGTCTTTTCTGCCTCTTCTGGGACAATCCAGAGTCTCAGGATGACAGTGGGGGAGTAAAGCCATAGTACAAGGGAGCTTCAGTTTGATTCCTGGGTGCTTTGCGCAACCACAATACTACAATAATAAAATCCCCTTCACTACTGAGGGAGTGAGAACCATCCCTCTGCTTACACCTGATGTCAAGTACTTCTGCACCTCCCAAAATAAGACCTGCTGCTGAAATGAGTCTCCTGCAGCTACACTGGCATAGAGAAAAAACAATGGAAGAACAAACAAGGTATTTTAGAGGTTTAAGCACAGAGCAATTTGCTCTTTGTCACGAGCAGAGTTGCCAAATTCTCTTCTTTCTCCAGCTGTATTGCCAGAAAGAGCAGAGTATTTTACCATCTCCCCAATGATGGGTTCAAAGCAGCAGTTTTTTCCTTTTCTCTTTGTTGGTGGCTTGAGCCGCCCCTGAGGCACCTGCTGCACCCAAGCCTTTGGGAGCTGATTCAGCACAAGTTTCAGATGCTGATTTCCCCTACACTGGGCTGTGTATCCAAGCAACCCCTGTCTGGCAGTGAATTTTCTCTAAAGATGTAACGGGTGAGTACTGGAAGTGTCCTTTACATGAGCTGTAGACTTTTGCAGTGGTGCTTTTGAACCATGGAGCAACTGAACCTTGCCAAGAAATTCTGTTCTGAGTCACCTGATACAAGCATCACATTTTTGACTCTTTGAGTAGTCTGGATGGATCACATTCTGGTTTGGGGGCAAACTCAGTTATTTTCTTATTAATAACATAGCATTGCATTATTCTGACTCACAGATACAACTCTGTGCAGTTGTATGAATGATCTATAGATAAAGAACTTAGCAGAACATCAATTCACACTTGGTGACAGTCTGTCCTGTATTACTCCACTTTCTAAATGCAACAGTCCCACTGTTACTTTGCATGATGGAATGACTTGTATGGTATTTCTTCTATAAATGCATTCCATGTTAATACCCATTTTTAACCTTCTACTTTTTGATTAGACAATCTCTATGCATCAAGGAGCTGGTATCACCCTCATCACTAAGCTAAACTCAGTCCTGAAAGAGCATCCACAAGATAAACTTTTGTTTGCATGTTTGTACTCACCATCTGCATCTGAATCTTCTCTTGTGGCAATCTCTGAAAAGCAATATAGTTTGGTTATTTCTGATGGAAAACATAGAAATATAGAGCTTCCCATTCTCAGCACTAACAAGCACAGTGAGTAACCACCTATCTGCAACAAAACCTGGGGCAAGTGGCAGAGAGGCCAAACAAGTGGAAAAGTATCATGACCCTTTCTGCACCTGGCAATGTGGGGAGAATATGGCACTGCAATGGATCCCTCTGCCCTGGTGTTTTGTGTGGCTCCTTGGGGACAGATAACTCAAAAACCTCCCCAGGGGATTATGCTGCAATTTATATCTTCTCCACTGCACAGAACAGAAGTGGTTGAACAGATGTCCTCTCAAAAGGCTGCTCCACTGGGCTGTTTGCCTCTCCTAACTCATCCTGTGGCCCTGGCCTGGGCACAGGAGGGATGAGCTCAGTAATGCAATTAAGCCATTGGCAATTTCCTGCTATGGGCTTTTTACAAACATTCTGGGGCCGTTCAGCAGTGTCTGGTGGGAGGAAATCTGCCTCCAGACTGCCTGTCTGTGCAAGCCTCTTGGCTGGCACTGTTGCTCTGTTGCTGACATCTGGCTTTCACCTGGCACCTCCTGCTGGGAATGTTGTAAGCTAAGGCAGGAATGCATTCAGAGCCAAGCATCACTGCTTGCAGAAACCAGGTTCCAGGGAACGCTAAAAACCGCCCCTAGTTTTTTTTGGCTAAGACTGAACAGTTGCCAAAAAGAACTGCTGGGTTTTCCCCTGCTGCAGCTGATCTTGTGAGGACCTGGCAGGCCCACAAAAATGGGTTAAGCTGCTAGAACACCTTGTACACATCACCTGCTGTCAGCCAGCTACCACCACAGCCTTGCAACAGAATGTCTGCACCATGCCTAGGTCCAACACCAGGCTAACTGGAAACCAAGGGATTTACAGCCAGGGAGTTATTTTTTAATGTCTCAGCAGGTCAGAAAGAAGACACCGCAGGATGAGGTGACCTGGGAGCACTTACCTGAATCTCTGTAGGGAACCACCTCTGCTGGTATTCCTAAAACATGACAGAGAGATGAGGTAGGTTAATAGCTGCAGTGAGTGTCTGGTGCCAGTGCCAGCCCAACAACTCCCTGAAATCAGTGCAGGTGTGTAACAGAGACAAGGAAGAGACCAACTCTAACTCCTGAGAGAGGGTGGCTCTGCTGGAGGTTATGCAGTCAAAAAGTGGGAAATGACTGAATTATTATTACCCCCCCCCATATTCCATCTCTAAAAGTATGTGGAGTCGGGTAGAATCAGACTCCTGTGAGACAGATTAGATCTCCTAATGTCAGTTTAAATGAGCTGCTCTTACATCTGGGCTGAACTCAGCTTAAGACATTAATTAAAATATTAACACTTTACATTTTTTACACCCACAGTTCTATAGCTATTTCTGTGTATTGACACAGCACATTTTCTTCATCTGCATTGTACTTAGTTTCCATTTTTCCTTTGGGAGGAAAGGAAAAGCCTCAGGAGAAAGGTGGTATTCGCTGATGATCTCCAGTCAGTGCTGTGGGCTGACTGCAGCCCCTGTAAGTAGTGGCTGTGACAGATGTTTTCAGAACCCTTTTTGCTGCATTTCAGTGGCAGCTGTGCAGAGTCAGGCAGCAGGACTCCTCCCACAACAGCAGATCTTGCTGCTTTCCTGGTTCAGCTCTGAGCACAGGGCATGGCTGAGTGTCAGCATTAGCTGAGCTTCATCTTGTAGGAAATGTCTTTCCTACAGCCAAATTCTGACTTGTCTTCCTCCTACATCTACACATGTTAATATACCTTTGTTCAACAGCCAAACCAAAGAATGCTAAAAATTACCCTTTTTGGTTTATATTGGATGCCTTTAGTAAAAGCCAATACTGTTGTCACTTTATCCTACCTCCAAGTAACTGGCCTTCAGTCTTCTGTCTTCCTAAATCTTCCTCCTCACTGTCTGGATAAGAGAAAGTGTTTGTTCATCAGAGTAAAGAAAAATGTGCTAGCAGCATCAGAAACAACAGCACTGTCGTTTTTTGCTCATAGTAAAATCATCTGAAGGTAAAAATCAAGGCTTTGAAATGCAAGGATCACTATTGGCTGCTTTTACCTCACAGCTCTCTTCAAACCTGGCTGAACAGGTGAAACTCAGCAGAACCTGAAGCTGGAGTAACTTGTATAAAGGGCTGTACTGAGAAGTTATGATCTTTTATTTGGGGAAGGAATCTTGCAGCAGATTTCTGTGCTTCTGAAACCAACTTCCCCAAGAGTGGGAGGCAGCCACTATTTTGCTGATCATGAATCAGGTCCTGGTGGTTTTCTCTGTTCTCTCTTTTGCAGTTTCTTACTTTATTCAGAGCTCTGCAAAATTGTCACTGAATTGCTGCACATCTATGTCAATCCTCACAAACATGCAGTCAGACTAAGTTATGTATCAGGGAAAATAAAATAAATCCTCTTTACCTTGTGCATCTTCATCCATGGACTCATGGGATGAGTGTTCAGACTTTTTTTCCTCTTCTGAAAATAAAAAATCCCTTTCCAATCTCTTCAGGAGTTTCAATTTTTCATCTTTTTTTATAAAGAGAGAAAAAAACCCCATTATCAGCAACTACATTTTCTCTCTTTTACACTTACAGATTTCACAATGCTTTATTAAAGGTTGCCTGACGGGAAATCAGGCCCTTTCTCTAATTTCAGCTGTGTTTTTTGCACACAAAGGGTAATACAAAGCATCAAATGAAACATCATACACACTACAGTTTAGACCTTCTTAAATGATTGTGGTAGATACCTAAAGTTTCATATTCTGGCGTTCAATTATTCATAATGCTACCCCTTTGCAAATTCCCACTCCCTGAAGCAGCAGCTGCAGCCGAACAATGCTTCAGCTGGAGAGGAGTGGCTCACCCTGCCCCGGGCTACTTCTGCCAGGGTTCCCTGTGCCAACGCCGCGGCTCCAGCTCCCTCTCGTGGCACAGGAGCACAGCCCTCACAGCCAGGCCACACCGGGATCCCAACTGCTCCTGGCTCGTGTGGCCAGGGGTGACCCTGAACAGCTTCACACCCAGCTCTGTGCTCATGGCCGGGGCTCTGAGCATCTCATCATCAGGAGGTGCAGGATTTGGGCACAGGCAGGTGGATGGGATTCCTTCCCCTCCAGCTCCTCGAGGCTGCTCACAGCCCAAGGGCAGGAAAAGGGTCTTCTTGTTACCAACACTCTTGCTCTGACAGATGACCAAAGCTGGGCTGTGCTCCAGGCTGGGAGGTCTCTCCCCTTCAGGAACATCTTTAATCAAGGCAGAAGCAGGAACAGGATGTCCTTGAGAGTCTCCAGTTAAATTCAGAGTCATCCTAAGTGAGTGCTGCTCTGTCATCTATTAAAGACAATTAATGACTGTGGACCCTGTGAAACTGCCCTTAGTTTCTTACTGCACAACCAGGCAAATAAGTCTCATTTATCTTGTTGCCAGGTTCAGCACCCAGTGTGCCATCCCCTGTCCATTTCTTTTAGTTTTACATGTCCTGCTAGGGAATTATTTACAAAAATATTTTCAGTGGCTCAGCTCTGATTTCTTACCACTGTGAGTGCTCTGAGGGGTCCTGGCTGGCTGGATAAGAGTCTGTGCAAAAAAGTCAGGGAAAACTTTCTCAAGTCAGAGAAACTTCTTTGGCAGCATCACCCCAGGACATGCTCTCTCCCTAAACACAGGTGGTTTTTTTCCCCAGAAGAAGCCAAGTCAAACCACAGTAAAATACTAACTTTGGCTTCCATTACCACCACACCTAACTGCCTTTCCAGACAGTTCAGTTGTTCACTAATAATCATTTCCAGGCACATATCAGAGTTTTCAAGCTGCTGTCAAGTCCCACTGGCACTGCAGTAATTTTAACAAAACAGCTGACAGGAAGACAGGTAGGACTCACCTTTTCCCTTGGAGCTGGGCAGCTGCCTGTACCCAGATGGGTTGGAAGTCTTCAGCAAAAGGTAAAGAAGAGCCATTGCCCTGACTCCTTTGTTCTCGATGGCTTTCAGGCAGGCAGCACAGCCTCCAGGGAGGACATCACAGCTGTTGAGGAGCTGAAAGGAAGGTAAGTAAATAGCAAATAGTCTTTCCAATAAAACACAGCCTGTAGAAGCACACCCTGATGGGCAAATGAGTGTATCTCACCCTGTGGGAAATGTAACCCCCTGCTTTGTAACTATACAAAGGGGAAACTGGGGACAAAGAGTAATGCCAAAGATGGGAACAGAATGTAAACTCCATTCAGCAACTCAGAGCAGAGCCATCAACTGGGAAAAACAGCATGGTGGGCAATAGTTAACTATTCAGAGAGCTGGAGAAATACAGCTATAGGGTCTGAAAATGGCCATGCAATTGCTGCAGTATCTTACAGCAAAATGTCACTAATGATGGTCCTGCCTGGAACATAGTGAGCTGAACTGATCCTGAGGAATGTATACAGAGCCAGTTATTTTTGCACATGGAGAACAATGAAGTAAAAAGCAGTGGCCTGAACCTCATTTATCTAAGTGCCCTGTTACACCTTTTAATATATTTCAGCATATCAGATAATGAGACTGTATGTTCTCTCTCCCCAGAGTATGGTAGAAAAGTATAAAGTGTCTGCATAACAAGGATAAGTGTTTCTTTGGTAACTTACATTGTTCTTTTCTTCAGTATTCAGGATAGGTGGGTCAGTGGTGGCCAAGCATTTTACAAGTGATTCCCAGAAGGACTGGTTCGTTTTCTCATTATTCTCCAAATGCTTGGCATCAGCAGCAAAAACCCTCTGGAAAATGTCTGTGAGGAAAACAAGCCTGTCACTGTGCAGCAGTAGAGACGAGTTGCATGGCAGTGTTCCTGTGGTGCTCAGTGCAGGTGTGGTGACAGACACCAGGCTCTAACACACTGCCCAATACCAGCACACAGGAAAGAGAGTGGTGCTGTATTGGATGAAGCACCTCAGTCTGCCACAAAACAGTAGAAGAATGTCAGTAGTCTATACAAATTACTGACATCTCTGTGATGCTGTTGTCTCAGTTAGAGAAGCAAGTCAAGTATTCCCAAAGTATTCCTAGCTATTTAACAGGTGCTTATTCTGACCGTGCTGTTTTACAGACAAGCACAAAGACCCAAGGGCTGAATACCAAGGTACTGAGATTGCTCATCAGGAATTTAATGCACAGCAGTCTCCTTCATGTATCTAAATTCCCACTTGCATGTGCACAAAGCCTAACAGGAGCCTGTGGAAGAGCTGGGAATTGACTGCTGGTCTCCTTTTACAAGCAAGGAGATGGATAGGGTGTGTTTTCAGAGGAAATAAATGTCATTGACTCATGCCCACCCTGGCAAACACTGCTGTGCAGCATGCATGAGACAAAGCTTTGGTCTTTGTGTGCTCCCCTCACCTTGCTGTTCTTGAGTAAGATCTGGGATCGGGACATCCAAGTTCTCCATTGCTGGGCCTGTTTGAAAGGGGAGAAAAAGCCCATTTAGAATCAGGTCACTGACCTTCCTGGTTTTCTGTCTGATTTTCTGCAAACACAGCATCTCTCTGGGCCTTTCAGTTTTGAAATCACTTCTCTGTTTCACATGATGATTCATTTATCCTCCTGGGACCCAATTCTTGACTCCTCTGAGTGAGTCCTACTGGTCTTTGGTTATTAGGAAAGAACAGAAGTCTGATCATCGTGAGTAAAACAAAAAGAAGTCAGACCTGATCATTCACATTGTTGTTTTGTAAAGCTACCAAGGTGTCTAATTAACTATTTACCACAGATGTGAGTAACCCAATAGGCCCTGTTCTATCCATGAAATAGAACAATTATCCTGTACCTCTGACATCCTAATACTCAAAACGTATCAGCCAGAAAAAATAGCAGAAATAATTCCCAGGAAAGTCCCACAAGACTTTGAATTCTTGTCTCACAGAAGACTTTGATGCTTCAACATCTGTTCTTCCCAAGTTGTCATGAAATTTCCATTAACTTTAGCTTTATGAATTACAAATTTTTAAGTGTTGATCCCATTTTAATTACTGGTGTTTGCCACAGAAACAAACATTCTGACATCCCCAAAATACAACGCTTCCTTTTGCTCTGATAAACTTGCCACAGAAGTTTTGGGCTGAGGCTGGAATATTCTGACAGTGCACATTTTGTGGTGGCTGTGGTTCTGAACTGTTGCCTCTGCCTAGTGTGGTCAAGGCAGACCTGCACTGATGCATCTCCCCTCATGCAACATTGCAACTAACCCACAGTTGTAATGAGCTATGCAAATAAAGGTTTTTAGGGAGCCTGAAGCACAGTTTCCACTATATGGGATGCAATAGGAAAACAGTTTATACCTCCACACTTTTTCTTACAATATGACTTTTGGATCCATTCAACAAAACCCTTCCAATCAAGCAGTTTGAAAACTAAATATATCCTTCAGATTTTCCTGAGGAAAACCTGTTTCTTTTCCTACTGGCACTTTCAGTTCTCTAGAGACCATCATATCAGTCAAAAAAATATTCTAATACAAAAGCCAAAACAGGTCAGTTAATATCTTTAGAAGGATATTGTAACACACAAGCAAACACTCAAACAGAACAACTTTTTAGGGTGTCAGATCTCAGACAGAAGAAATTAGACACAAACAGACTCCAAAAGACTTCTGGGAAAATTACATAACCACTTTCAAAGGCTCAGCTCAGAAAACCTGGCTTACCTGCCTCCAAAGTGTATTGTGAGGAAACAATATTTTAAGAGCATTTTGACATTATTTCCAGTGATGAACCTATGCAAAAGATCTACAGTGGCAGATAATCCCTTTCCCTCACTTACATCCAGCCTTTGCTGTAGCTGTGGCAGCAGGCCTGTGGGAGCTGTGAGCCTGTGAGCACCCGATAGGGAATGCAGGAAACACATCTGTCCCCTCTGCTGGGTAACCACCAGCTGATGTGGAAATGTAGGAACCCAGCACACCACACCCTGGACAGACTCGTTCTTGGCCACTCAATAAAGAATGTCAGTTCTATGCACTTATGTATATCCAGCTATGGTTTTTTACCTTTTTCAGTTTCTTTCTTGCCTTCCTATTTGCTCAACTTAGACCTTGCAACAGTTGCTTGTTTAAGCTAAATCCTTTAAGCCTCTCTCTGGACCACACGGTCAAAATACCAGGCCTAAAGGAACAAAAGTACTTTAAATACAAACTTTTTTCCCAACTGATTAATTCAATTTCAAAAAACAATTTACAAATATCCAGATATTTTACTGTAGAGCAAAACTCAGGAGGTTTGTCTTTGGGGTTCCTAATACCTAGTGGAGACCACTTTCAGTGGCATTTTAAGGGAGGCATTCCTCTTGCCCTGACAGGAACCTGTCACAGCAGCTGCCCTATCCCAGCTTTGCATCATTCCAAAGAAAATGTGAGCACGTGGGCACTACCCGACCTGTCCTGCCACACACACAGGAAGGGCAGATTCAACACTGAAGGCAGGGCAGGCACTGTCAACGTCATTCTCATCTGCTATCAGACTGATTTACTTTAAAACTGCTCATTTGCTGGCCCAAATGACCAGACTGCTCAGCTGTTCCAGCAACAGAAACACAGCTGCCTAATGCACTTTTGCATCCTGCTGTGGTAAGATCTGGATGCCACAAGAGGATACAGGAGCAACCGGCATCTGCTCCCATCTCCCTTTCTGTGCCTCCAGCACAGCTCAGCCCAGTCAGTCACCAAGATTTACATTAACCAAGGAAGTTGGGTACCTAATTTCTCTTACAACTAATTCCCCCTGTGTACAATTAATTCCCCTGTGGCTCTTCTGGAAAGAAAATCAGATCCAAACAAAGGATAAGTATAGGTGCCTAATTATTGTATGTTTTAAAAGTGACTTAGTTGATTATACCTCATAATGAGAGAAGGATGATGATATACTGGCCTTTCAGCCCAGCCATGAGCTCACTGGGGAATAACATGAACAACAGACCTCACCTTGCTTTCCCCACAGTAAATCAGAATTTAATTGCAGTGAGGTCTTTTTAACGTGTTAGAATAAAATTTGTGTGCAGAGTCAGATTTAGAAAGTGAGGCTAACAACTTCCATACACAACAACATTTTGCCTAGCTGATGAAATATATCTGACGGAAATTGCTCAATGGGATAACAAAAAAAATGCAAATAAAGTAAAATAAGGTTGTTTTGACTTCAAGACAAAAATCAGACAATCCTAAACCTTTTCCCTTTGAAACTACTTTTACCTTTCATTTTAATGACACCTAATCTTGCTAAATTTTATTTTAAACATAAAGTCACTCAATGCTCTTCTCTCAAGCCAAACCAACTTCTTAAAGCACACCTGCAAGTCTTAGGTTGGTCCTAGCAGTTGGTTCCACGGGAAGACGTCCTGGAGGGCCGTGGCTGTGGTGAAAGCTGGGTTTCTTCCAGTGGGACAACAAAAACTGATCCACGCCAGCTCGGTTTGAAACCGTTCCTGCTCCAGTCTCCTCAGGCTGTGGTAATAATTCTGCTACCCTTCTGCTTGCCTTCCTGTTGTCAAATACAGCTGAATTGTGACACAGAAGTAGCAAAACTCAGACTTTTCACTCTCCTTGAACACAGGCGTGTAGAGAGACCCAGCAAGTGCATGTCACTGTAGGTAGGGCAGCTCCCCAGGCTCGCTCTGACTGGCCCCATGGGGGTGAGCAAGGAGCAGGCACAGCCCACCCACTCCTTGCTGCAGCTCCAGCACTTCCTTCCTTTCCTGGCTTTCACAGCAAGCCCAGACACAGTGGCTGCACTGCTGCCAGCCCCACACCTGTAAGCCCTGGGGGGTTTGCTGCCCGTTTTCCAGCTCTGCCATAAGCATTGACGTGCAACGTTTGAAATTACCTGGTTTGTGTCTCTCACGCCGTGTGCCTCTCTGTGGTCGTTGCAAAGCTCTGAAGGGAAGAAAATGAACTCAAAAGCCAGAAAAGTTCATGCTTGTAGTCTGAGTAAAATTAAGGCAAACACATCTTTCTCTATGCATAAAGTATTGGGCTTTCCGTGAGGATTTTAGAGAACAAAAAATATTTAAAAGATGGGGAAGTCGAATCAAAAAGACTCAAGCTGAGTCAAGAAGAGAGAGGTTATAGGGAAGTCCTGTAACCCACACAGCACCAGAACCCTTTTTTTGTACAGTGGCTCAATGCCTCAGACAGCAACCAACAAGCCAGCAGCGTACCAAGAGCCAGCACACAGCCCCCAAACACCCTCAGGCTTGATCCCAAGAAGCTCCTGAACCCCTCCCCAGCACTCACCTTCAAGGCTGTGTAGCAGTTCAGGATTCTGGGTCAGGGATCCCGGTGCCAGCCCTGGCTTGTGCTGGCGGTGGGCGGGAAGGCATCGGGGCTGGGGCCTCACGTGGCCTCCCCTGACTCACGGGGTGCGCAGCGGCGGCTCCTCGTCATCCTCCGGCCACCGAGGTCACACTGCAGGTGTGTGTCCCCATGTCCCTGAGCTCTGGGGAAGGTGGCCAAGGGCTGATCTTGCTGGCATGGAGAGAGGAGCTGGGCGGCTCCCAGCCTGCCTCAGGCACTGATGGCCCTCAGCACCCAAGACCCCTCACTCCTGCCCGTGGCTGCTCCAGCACAGCCCCTGCTCAGGCTGGAGACCCAGGCCCGCTTGTTTGGCCTCCCTGGGACATCGGGGGGGCACTGGGAACATAGAATCCACTCTGTGAGGAGAGGCCCTGGGCTCTTGTAAGGCTAAGCAGGGACACCACAATGAGGGTTTGGAGGCCCAGGCATGCTGCCCTCCTGCTCATGGTTTGGAGGCCCAGGTGGAATGCCTGTGTATCTGGGTTGATGACAGGGGAGAGAAACGTGCCCTCCGCCCCACCTGTCCCCAGGAGCCACAGAGGGTGCTGACAACACAAAGCCTCCGGCTCTGCTTGTCCTATACCCACTGTAAGCTCATTGGGGCTCCCCTCCAGCCCTTCTCAGCCACCTGACACACATCTCTTCAGCACGATGATCTGGAGCCACCCCAAGGCTGTTTGCTGTTCAGGGCAGCTGCTCCGTCACTCGCAGGTGATGGCTTCTGACCCAGCCAGCCTTCACCACAAGGCAACATGAGAGAAGGAAAGGAGTGGGCAGATCCCTCTGGTGCACCAGAGCAGAAGGCAACAGATGTTTGGTCACCTGAAAATGTGTGTGAAGAGTGACAGCCAGTGTCAAAGGAGACTCCTTGGGACACTCCAATAGCACAGTGGCTATTGATTACACAAGGTGTGGTCATGTAAGTCATTTGTCAAATTCAGCTAACGGTTTCACCCTGGTGCAGTTGGTGCCCCAGGAAGGACTGTATTCCCTCCCTCTGCTCTCCTCACTTCTTCATCTCCTGATGCTTCTGGAGAGACTGGGACACAGATAAAGTTATGCTTCTTGTAGTAAGTGTACGTTTATTTTTCTTTTCCAATTTGTTTGGCTGTTTGCTGTGGTTTTTGATATTTTTTTAGATGGGAAAGGATTGGGGTCTGGTTTTTTTTAAGCAAGGTATTCCACTACTTTTCTACACGTGCCTATCCAAGTGCCTTGTCTCACCTACCCTGACATTTTTAATTACATGTAACATTGAACACTTAAAGCAGCTAATACACTGATCTACTGCTGGGAAGAATATTATCTAACGAATTAGAATGCTTTATCATATATTACATGTGTTTACTTGGCCCTTATTTGGGAACTGTCCTCAGAGATTTAGGAGAATGGTGATTTATTCTTTGTATGCTGGAAAATTGCTTCCAGGAGGGGTTTAAAGAGGTGAGACATAGGCAGAGCAGCTCTTACGCTTGACACTAATTGGGTGCAGTGTCTGTGTGGATTTGTCACATAGGCAGGTTGCATGAGAAATGTAGAAATACTCCTAAGTGAGTGTAGGAGGGGCCCAGTGATGGTACATAGAGTAGTAATTGCTCATTAAGTCATCACATTTCTGACAGATTAAAACATTCCCATGACACCTCTTGCCCTACCCTTTCATCCAATGGGTCGGATAAACTACTCCCTCCTGTGCATTTACTTAGTTGCTACTTATTTTCCTTTAAATAAAGTCTGCTTCAACAATTGTTGTGAGCCTGTGAAGCTGAGGTACCTGGGGGGGATTATGCCTCACTGTCAGCTGCACTTTGCAGGCTACACATAGTTTACAGCTACCTTTCTGGTTTCAAACTTATGAGACTTTTGAGAGAAGGAAAAAGCAACAAGCAGTGAGTACAACCCACTCCCTAACCTTCCAGACCATAACTGAACCAGTAACACCCTGGTATGCTGAAATCATGTGAAAAATGTTTGCTTTTGGCTGGGCCGAACCCTGACTTTTAGCCATGAAAGCTTTTGTGGAATCATATGAGAGTAGATCATGTTGTACCTGAGATCTTTTGGAAAATTTTTCTCATTCTGTACCCTTCTGTGGAATTACTTGCCATAATAAATAATTCATTGTATTAGTATTTCAAATTAACACAGTAAAATTTTTGCTAAAGCCCGTTAAATTTAAGAGCCAGGCCTGTTTGAGCAGGCTAAATCAAAGGCCAGGATGTATCACTCACTTCCTGGAGGATTACTGACCTCTTCAGGTGCTGTTATCAACAGCTCATGAGGCAGAAGAGTGAGTGATTCCAGTACTGAGACAAGCACAAGATCCTCCCCTTAATGGCTACAGGTAATGACGGAAATGTTCCCTCGTTACGGGAGCTCCCCTTTATTATGGTCAGCACATTACAGGCTCACAAATGAGCTCGGAGGGATGAGGCTCTGCAAAAGGGAGGGGGTTTGTCTGGCCTCTGGGGCATTGGCTGCTGGTCCTTCCAATTCAGCTACAAGGGCAGTTTTCCAGTTAGTCTAGCTGCTGAAGCCTAGGCCCATCAGTAGGACAGGCAGTGCAGCCCCAGCACAAAGCACAAGTCCATAAACGGCCGGCTGCTGGCTGACAGAGTGATCTGCTCCCAGCCCCTGGCCTGGCTGAGCCAGATGCTGCAGCAAGCACAGGGATCAACGGAGTCTGAGGATCCTCTCCCCACTCACTGCCCTGACTGGAGTACTGCTTTGAGGAGCAACCTGCAAAAAACCCCTGCTCAGTATCTGCTTCTCTCCTCTTCCTTGTTCTCCCAGTTCTCTGGGCTCCCTTCCCATCCCCAGTCTTCTGGTCTAGCAATAGAGCTGGAAGTGCCTCATGGAAGCAGAGCCACAGGCACGGGAGCACACGTGCTCCCTGGGAAGCACAAGGAGCCGAAGGGACAATTCCCAGCTTCAGCTGATCCTCCCTCTTGATAAAGCTCCTTTCCTCAGCACTTTTAAGCACACAGGCAACAACAAGGATTTCCATATTTAATCCTGATGTTTTGTGGAATGGGTTTGGTCCTGGAATCCATTTTGTAACCCAGTCAGCAAGGCAGGCTGAGACCTGCCCCCCACCGCTTTGTCAGCGATGTGCCTGCCAGGAGACAGCCAGGCCAGGGAGCAGACAAGTCTACAAAGGTAAGGAGGCACAGGCTGGTTACCTGGTGGTGTTACCTGTCTGCACAGGGGCAACGCAGGCAGAGTGACAGAGCAGGGCTGGGGCTGGGCCAGCAGCTCTGTGCAGCACTGACCAAACTGGCTGAGGCATCCCCCAGCCAAGGTGAACCTCAGACCTCCCACAGGCCTGACTCTGAAGTCAGCAGGACAAGTTTTATCTATCCATTGTTTCCTCAGGATATAATTCTCAAACTTTTGCTTCAGGACATACCCAACAATTATCCTCTCCTCCCCAAAAAGAGGTTTCTGTCAACTACCAGCTTCACGTTTCTGTGATATGAAGTGAAAACACACAGGCTGTGTCAGACTGCACAGGGAGAAAGGGATGGGGAAGGTGAGAGGAAAGGTGAGCTCATGGTACAGCCACCCTAAAGCTTTTATGTACTCCAAGGCCAAGTCCCAGGACCAGCAGAGCTCAGAGCAGTACTGCTGGCAGCTTTTGGACACTGGACACAAAATTTCAGTGAATTTGGAGACCTCCCATACTCCTGTGACCTTCCCATCTCACTGACCTGGGGAGCAGCAGCAATCCCAGGCTGGCAGGGCCAATCTTCTCTTTGTGAGACAGCTACTCCAGTGACATCCACTGCTGTCAGTGCCTTGGCACCAGGATGCAAGCAGACACCATCTTCTGGGATCTTTAAAATTCAGCCTTGCAAAGCTCTTAGGATCAAAGTGCAGCTCTCCCTCAACAACTCAGCTGTGTCCTAAAACATTCCTGTCTCGAGATCACCTCAGCTCACTGAATTATCAGGTTCAATCACCTGCAACATAAAGGGGATGAAGGTATATTTGACTTTAAAACTGTTTCCTAAAATCAAGGCTCTGCTTGCAGTAGGCACTGAGAGAGCTCAAAGGGTATTTACTAAAAGCTAGAACTATTTGAGAGGTCCGGTCCAATCCATTAATTTCAAAAGATGTGCTCTGGATCAGACTACAACCTTTTCGGGCTACGCAAAGCTGGAATGAAGCTCTAGATCCCTCTTCTGCTGACACCACACAAAGCGTGATGCCAACACACCTTGTCCCCCACCCTGGATCAAAACACTACGGCTCATTCCCAAACCTTGGAGCCTCTGAGGACTGCTGGACTGCTCCAATCACTCCATGAGGCCTGGCTGCTTGTCCAGCAGGCAGTCGACACTACAAGGCCTCTGTCATCTGAGAGTGCAAACCTTTCTCAAGCTAAGCTCAGGCTCTCTAGGTCAATTCTGGCACCTTCATAAGGGGCTTCAAACCAGCTTCTCTGCAGTTCAGGCTCTGGGAATAGATCTCAGACCACCAACAGGTCTCTGCTGACCATTAGTAGAGCACCCAGCCCTCTCAGGAGATGAGGACAGCATGCTGTAAGGACAGAGAGGACACTGCCACCTCCTGATACATTAAACATGTGGTGGGAAGAACAGCACCACTAACACGCCACGTAAATCAGTCATCTAAATTAGAATACACAAATCCACTCCAGAAAAGTTTAATATAGGTTCCTGGGGCATCATATTCTGAAAAAAAAAAAAATTAAAGACCAAAGTACAGTACAAAGAAAAAAAGGCAAACAGAATTCCCCAGTATTTAAAATAATGAAATGTATCAAAGCTCCATCTGTTACAAGGCTGCACTTCACAGCAGCTGCTGGAAGAAGCAGTATCAGCCTGAGGACCAGGAGGCTTTTCCACCTCCCAGAAATGGCCTGGAATAAGCAGCACCCAACCAGAAAACTTGGTTCCTTAGGGAACTAGTAAGACTCCTTGAAAGGAAAAGGGCAGCACTCTGCACTGCAGTGAGCTGCCCCGCATCCCTGCTGGGAGATGAACCAGACAGGCTGATCCCACAGTGCTGAAGCTCTGTGAGAACACATATCCTGGGAGGAGTGGTACCTTCCAGCAGATCCCACCAACTGCATGGCAAAACCTACTCCTTTGAGAAATCCTGGTATCAGAGGAAAAAGAGCCATTACAACAGCCAGTCAGGAGACCAGGAAGGGATCTGAGACACACCACACTACTAGCTGGGAACAGAAACAAGCAATGGATCTCGAGTTAGGAGGTCAACCCTGTACAGCCCCAGTCCCAGGGATGTCTATGGTACCCTGTCTCCCATTCAGTCTTTGGATTGAAGAATATTACCATAATTTAGGCAAGAACCTCTGGTGGTCTCTGCCTCACCCCCATCCCATTCAAAGCAGGGCCAACTCCAACGTCCGATTAGTTCACGGCCTTCTCCAGATAAATACTGAGCTATCTCCAGTGATGGACATCTGAGGACTCCACTCCAGCACATCCACAGTAAGCAGTGCATGGGCCATGGCAGTACTTCTGCTGTCCTTGGGCTACAGAGCAGCCACCTTGGAGCCAAGAGAGAGCTGCTTTCCTTTCATCTATCAATCTTCATATAACAACAGCCTAATTTGATATGGCCCCTACACCTAAGGGCAGTGATCCACGGCTGTTCCACTCCACTGCAGGGCTGCTACAAAGCACTCATTTCCACAGGTACTATGCTCCAAAACCAGCCAAGCCTCCCTGATGTGCAGCCCAACCTGACAGTAAACACCATGAGAGCTGAGGGAAAGGCTGGAGGAGCACTTATTCAAACAATGGAAAACAGAGAGATTCCTATGGAGAATAAAACTGTGAGCTTGGAGGAGGACTTATGTCAACAAGGAACCAGCTGATGTCAGACAGCCTCAAAAACATAACAAACATTAAGTAACCCAGGTGCTCAGTAAACACTGCAGGCATGACACTGCCATCATGAAAAAGCTAAGAATAATGGTTGGAGAATATACCAAGACATTTAAAGCCTGCTGAGAAGCAATAAAACCTTTGCTGACAACAACTCCATGGACTCCCCAGCAAACATTAAATATGAGCAGTGAATTTGCAGATCTAGATGCCCACTGAAAAACTGAGATAAATAGAGGAGTGGTGGGAAGGGCTGAGAGACTTCCTTCTCCTTGCCACTTGCCTCGAAGAGAGGAGAAGCACCTCTTCCCGGGTGCTGGCAAAGGGCCCTCTTGTGTGGCATGTGCACCACGCCAGGTGAGCCCGCTGTCCCCACACTGCACTGATATGTGCACATGTGAACGCTGAAACACCCTCCAGACCATAGGGATCACCAGATTTTTTGCTGTGATCCCAGCAGGAGCACAAAGCACCCCAAAGGCCAGTCAGGTGCCTCCAGGAGCTGACAACAGCCTGGCCCGCAGCCCCTGTGGCACAGCCCCCACACGTGGGGAGGAATGTGTGCCCAAACCCCGTGGGTCAGGCGGATGGAAGGGCAGGCTCTGGACATCCAGGACGGTGGCAGGGAGCCGGGCATCCCGCGGCCCGGCCCCAGGCAGGCAGGCAGAGAGCAGGCAGGGCAGGAGCACAGCGGTTTATTGGCAACACGAGCAGAGGCGGCGGCGGTGGCGGCGGGCCCCGAGCAGGGTGCGGGGCGGCGGTGCTCCGGCGGCGGGGGCCGGGGCCGCCCCGGGCCTATGTCAGCGTTTCCCCCTTGGTGACCTACGGGAAAAGGAAAAGCCTCAGCCAGGGCCGGCCCCGGGCCCAGCCCGCACCCGGCCCACTGCCCCGCTGCTCACCCGGGCCTCGATGTACTCGATCCTTCGCTCCAGCGCCGTCAGCTTCTCGTTCAGGGTGGCCAGCCGGGACCGGCACGACATGTCTGCGGGGAGGCGGCAGTGAGACACCGCGGGCCCCCGCACGGCCCGGCCCGGCCCGGCCCGGCCGCCCGCAGCCC